>SNQJ01S0029150.1:47057-85661 GCA_010110895.2 Picea sitchensis
ATGCTCAAAAACATGTCTTACAATGCTCAAACTGACAAACCGACTGCTCCAATGGCTTCCCAGCGTCCCAAAACCCCTGTCTGGGCTCTTTCGGCACCTCAATCAGTCGAAAAATGAAGAAGTTAGGCCTCCTGGAAGTCTCCTTCTTCAAGCTTGTTGTCTCTGGTTCTGCAATTCACACCCTCTTCAATGAACCTGGCTCACACGCTCATTTAAGCGCAAAAACCCAGCACCGGGCACAACCGTGCCAACGGTGCAAACCGTAGGATGATTAAGAGCGCGCCAGCCCCTAACTGCCTCGGTACCTGGGCACGTGGGTCATACGACCTCGGGCTATGGCAAAAGCACTTACCATTACAAAACCGATTCATAAACCCCGCACTCCTGGTCGAGGTCACATGGCAATAATAAAAACCGTGGTTTATAGTTCCCACGTGAATGGTTACAACCGCACACATTTTATATTACGGTTACATGCTTTTGAAATGAAACCACGGGCTATGTAATATAGACCCCGCGCGTTTCCAACTATCGACTATATAACACGGTCATATTACAATGCTAATGACCACAGGTTATGTGCTATAAACTCCGCGCGCCACACATTAACACTGCACCTATATAATATGGTCATATGTTATGTATAGGACCACGGGTCGGGGCTAAGCCCCGGCCCGACCCCCGTCTGTTTTAAACAACAAGCAAACTTAAATAGATATGCATCAATATACATAACAAGGCACATGGCGCAACCCAACGGTTGGTCGGAGTTTGTTAAGACTATGCATTGTGGGAGGTCCGGGGGTCGAACCCCGCAGACTCCCAATAATTTTACAACAACCATTAACCAGTCATCGAGTGACACGTGGCGCCCATGGATTGGGCCACGTGTCCTCACATCATTGGCCACACAATTGACACGTGTCGCTTCCTGATTCGATCAATCATAAACCAATAAAAAACTGCCATGTCATGATCGTACGGTCTGTACGGCCCTGCCACGTCAGACCGTATGGACTGTACGGACTGTACAGACAGGTACAGTCAGCATCTAATTTTTTTTGCCTGTTTGCCTTGACGAACAGATCGCGATATCTTCTCCATACGGCGTCCATTTGACAAAGTAAATATACCGCCGAAATCAGGAAGACGAGACGGACGCAATGGCACTGTTTTCGTCGCATTCCGAGCACTTTGAACATTGAGAAAAATTTGATCCCCTGATCAACCAAGCATGCAGGGGAGTTTGATGGGGGGTCGCTAGCCCCCCCCTTCGGGGGTTGTAGGGGCTTCGAGGGAAGTTCCCTTGAGAAAAAAAAAATTCCTTAGGAAATGTGTCTTATTTTTCCTCATTTTTTCATGTCGCCTTGATTTTTGTGTCCATTGTTGGGAGGTTTTCCGACACATGGTTTTTGCCGATGGTTTTCTATTCTCGTTTAAGGAATTAGGGTTGTTGACTAATCCAGGTCATTGGGTTAGGGTTTTGGATGTTGTTGGCTCCTATATGTATATTGTATTGTAAAAAATGTACCACTATGAATGAATATATATTATGTTGGTTTTCCCAGTTTAGGTCTCTAGGGGAAAAAATGTATGTAATGTGTGTATTTGCCATTGTATATTTTCTGTTCTTTTATTGAAAATATATTTTCAGTAAAATATTGTACAAGGTTAAAATCTACATGTGATTGGGCCAGAATTGTTAAGAGAAATGGAAGAACATATGGTAAAGATCAAGCAGAATTTGAAAGTTGCACAAAATAGGAAAAATAATTATGTCGATAAAAAAAGAACATATAGAGAATTCAATGTGGGAGAGCATGTATTTTTGAAAGTTAAATTCAAGAGAAGCTCATTGAAATTGGGAAGTTACCCAAAGTTGGCAACGAGATATTATGGGAATTTTAAGGTTTTAGAAAAGATGGGACCAATTGCATACATGCTAGGATTACCTGCATCTATGAGAATTCATAACGTTTTCCATATGTCTTTATTAAAAAAGTATGTACATGATCCTAATCATGTGATTGATTGGAATGTGATCCAGGTGGAACACGAAGGGGATTTCTAGGTGGAACTAGTGTGCATCTTGGACCGAAAAACCAAAGATCTCAGGAACAAAGATATTGGCTTGGTAAAGGTTCAAATGATCTATTACGATCCTGAAGATGCTACATGGGAGCATGAGGAATCCATGAGAGAGGCATACCCACAAATTTTTGAAAATTTTGAAGAAAACTAAATGTATATTTGTACATAAGCGAATGAAGACTCCATTTTGGTAGTTGAATTTCATGCAGTGACAATTTTGATATTCCTTTCCAGCCAATGTGGCGTTGAGGAGAAAAGAGAGTCAATGGTTGGAAATGTTGTGTGAGTCATTAAGTTGTGGAATTATCAAGTATTTTGATGTAATTCTTTTATATGTGTCAATGTGTAAGCTATATGGCTATGTGAACTAAGGACAATGTAGTTTGTAGGGGGAGGGGAATGTAACATCCCTATTTTCAAACCCCAAACTAGTGACGTGTATTGTAAATTTAGTACGTGGCCAAGATCCAAGCGATGTATATTGTAAATGTGATGTATGGCCAAGAGCCAATATGTAAATGATGTAAACTGAAATATAATGAATGAAATGTATTGCCAGCTATAGACATACATAGACAGATATTTGGGGGCTAAGTATCCACAAGAGAAGGAAGGGGTCCAAGCGGGAGAGGTTACCCACGTCTATTAAACCAAAACCCATTTCTCATTTCTTTCTAAATTATCCTTACCATGAACCTTCCATTAGTTGTTGAGTGTTCTAGAGCCCGATCGTTGAATTCATGTAAGAGGGTTTTTGTCAGAGACACTTCCCATAGTTATTGAGAGAATTTGGGCTGAGTACAATCATCTTTGGGAAGAGTGCAAGTCAAGAAAGCAAGAGAAAGAGAGGAAAATGTGTATGAGGAAGAGACTGGAATTATGTATTCATGTTTTTTGCATAGAGAGTTGTTTTTACATGGAGTTTTCTGGCCAACAATGGAGTTTTGAGTGATGAAGCTTGAAGGTAGTTGTTGTGGGCATGTTTGATAGATGTTTGGAGCTGTAATTTCATTTAGAAAGAGGTTACAGGCATGTGAGTGAAGTTATGCTCAAAATCCATCCAAGGAAGAAAACATTTTGTTGTTGGGAAAATTCATGTTGCAGTTGTAGAATTCCTGAGGTCCCAACAAGTAGGATTCTTGTCCAACATGTGTTGGAAGCTCTGGAGGGGAGAGGAAAGGCCTGAGGGGCTGAGTGTAGTGAAGGGGGATTTCATCCCTTAGATTGTGCGAGTTGAGGGGAAGAGAGTTGGTGCACTGGAATTAGTTGTGAGTTTGATTGTTGAGAGGGGGACAATAGCCAACCTTAGGGACCACCGTCTCTTTTGGATTCATATCCCCATCTCTAGGGTGTCTTATTGTTGAGAAAAAGAACAAAAAGGCTACGGTTGGAAGGAACATCCATCCTCTTCATCAGGTTTCACATTTCATAAGATAATTTCTCTTATATGCTATGTTGAGTTGTGTTAAATGTTGATATATTTGTTGTGCATCTTACTCTGAGTTATATTTGATTAATGTTGCTTACTGTGAGTAGAAAGATGCATTCATGTCTCTATTTCTATGGTCGAATAATGTTGAACATATTTAATTGTTTTTATGCATAGTAAGATTAATCATTTTTACGTTTTTACTGAGTATGGACAGTTTAATGAACTTTAATGTCATGTTGCATGTTATTTTCCACATTTTAAATTGTTGTCAGAAATATTATTGGGTCGTTTTAGCAATGAAGTGACCCAACTAGGGGTTGGGTACATTACAAGTTTCTTGTAGTTTTATTTGGTTAATTTCAGAAAGATTGCAAAGTACTTGAGTTAAGCTAAGGTATGCTCCTTTATATAAGAGACATAATGATAAGGTCAACCTTGGATGAGAAAGCAAACCTAGCTAGCTACTTCTCTAGCTATTTTTTATAAATCCTATAAATATTTACAGTTTATGGCTCACATAATCTGATCCAGGTGGAAATCAGTGTCCACCCAGCTATTCCAACTGGCTCAAAACAGTCTTCTGACAATTTGCTAGTTTTAGCATTTTTTCGGTTCCTAAACTTTTGGGGCCATTTTGAGGGCCTAAACGAATTTTTTTCATGATAAAGAATCTAAATTATATACAAAGGCTTTGATTGAGCCCCAAAAATTAATCTCCTCATCGATACCTTTCCAATGAGCTATCGGTCTCCCCAAACAATGATCGTATGCCAAATTTACGCCCCCAAGGAAGTTGATACACCAAACTACCCAAAATGGGGTCCACAAAATTGTTGGCTTTTCATCTTCTGGGGTTAGGGTTTTGGATTTTCTTTATGTTAAAAATGCCTTTGGAGCCTCATTTTAATAATCATCTTCTTGCGAATGTGAGTAGTCATCACATCTTTTCTCAAAGATAAGTTGCCACCATTCTAGCGAGTCTTTCACTATGTATTTCTACAGTTTTGTACATTTCACTCATTAATAGAAATTGTGTATTACTGTATATCTGTGTTTATGGTTATATCTATGATAAATCTCTGTTATATATTTGGATATATGATATATCTCTATACATTTCTTTATTATATTTCTACTCTCATTTCGTGCCGAAAATAATCCAGATCATAATCAAATTGTTCAATGAGGTAGGGACTAGCTGCTTTACAACTATTTCCCTTGTTAACTTATTTTTTCAATAAAATCAACAAAATTGTATCTCATTACCATCCTCTTTATCTATATTTTTTCCACACTTCCTTATATTTCTATATGCCTTAGTTTTTGTTTTGGGTTAGTTTTATTATGCACATTTACTTATACTTATGGTGAAAGAAATATACATTTCATTTAAATCCTTATCTTTAAACATATAAAACTTTTTAAATCCCTTGGAAGTTCCTTATTTTGTAAAAAAATAATAGGTTTTAATGTATTTAAGATTATTTTCAAATGAAGGGGTGACAGGTGCAGGTGGGGGGGTCATATTTGACCTCAGGGGACAAAAGTATCATAGATATTCATGGGGACTAGGCCACAAAATAAACAATCAAGCAAAGATCTTGGATCCCTTTATAGGCTTGACATTGATACCTGAAGACAAAACCTAGAGCATTGTAGTGATAGGAAACTCAGAACTGGTAATATAAGGTTTGAGAGGCATCAACCACAACTCCAAGTACAACCTACAAAGAATTTATAAAAGAATTAAAATTGAGGAATGGAAATTTTGTTATGTGGAATACATCCACATTCTACGCTATCAAAACCAGAAGGCAGATCAGCTCACCGAGGAAACCAAATCATTGAGCCAAGGGGATCTAATGGACAATGAGGTAGTCACCATGTGTCACATTCCTTAGTAATATGGTTAATGGGGAGATCGAAGCAATTTCTTACCTTAGCAAAGTGGATACAAAAGGATTGATAAATGTGGTAAATAAATGCTTTAATGGGAAAATTGACATTGGAGGACATGTAAATTTAAAAAAAATTGTTGAGGGGAGTGATGTGACCCTCCCCACTAACTTAGCATATACAATTGGTCGTGATGACACAACATCAACATCAAAAAAATTCCTTGTGTAATCCCCATGTGCTTCACACACCATCTGGTAGTCAAAATCTTTCATTCACATGAATGAATTTAAGTCATACCCTTCACATCCCTTCATCGCATGTGGGATTTTCCTTCCAGCTGACATCATAATGAAGAAATCACTCTGGAAATTCAATTCAGTTGTCCTACATGATCAAAACTAGCAAGCTCTCTCATCATTGCAGGAGTTGGCGATGGATACCAATGGATAAAACATGAGGCATCAAAGATGAAAAGTTTATGGAGATCTTTTTGGTGGATTGTTTGTGGTTGGAAGTCATTACCTCCCCCTCTCCAGCATTCGTGACACCCACACAATAGCTCTTGGATATACAGTTGGTTCAACATGTGGCATAAAATCCATCCAGTGTGTGACTACAACATTTGCAATTTGGAGGCCCTCAAAACCAGAATGAAGCTCCAACAATGGGAAATTATAGCTCTCCGAGAATATCATTCTCAGTTCAAGAAAGCCATGAAGGAGAAAGAGAAATGACATGACAAGGAATTGGAAATATTTCTCAAGAAAGTAAATTGGCATACATATCAAATTCATCTTCTGGGAAAATAAAAGAAAGGCTTTCGAGCAACAATTCAAGGTCAGAATGAAGCCATCCCTTCAGAAGGCTCACAGACATCATGCGAAGTAGAGAAACCCCAACAACAACGACACACAATTAGTAACCAGGATGGCTCTCAATCTCTTGTGGACATGGAATTAAATCTTCATTAACCAGGTTCAAGAAATGTGTACCTATTATTTTTCTCTGATCATTGGATAGAATCCAATTTAAGCAAGGAGACTCTATTTATGTAAATGTTTTTGGAAAACTTTAATGCTTTAAGGAAGTACATTCTATCTCTTTTTTATTTTACAGTCCTGAACTCATGAAAGTTGTAATATCTGGCTAGTTTTAACACTGCTATAGCCATCTTTTTATATATAATATAATTATCCATTCTTGTTAAAAAAAGATATTATTGTCAAATTATAAGTTTCTACATGTAAAATTGAACATAGTATATCACTATTTGCTCAAATGATCCTAATCCTCCATTTGGCATTGAGTTTATTCATGAATGTACCACATTTTTGTTAGTATTAACAATGATTTGGCGTGGTCATGGTTAGTTATAGTAATGAAATGGTCACTTTATAGTTTATTTGTGTGGTCAATGTCTATATAAGTGCTATGTAGATTAATAAGTCATAAATAATAGATTCTACATGATATTGATATTCAATGTAGAGGAATCAATAATATGAGGTATTATAAGATGTAAGAAACGTAAGATAACATGTCATATGTAAAAGGTGTAATGAGTATGTCTAATGTATGAAAACTTGGCATGGAGGAATTCCAACAAAGTTAGCAAATGAGTGAAGAGCTCAAAGACTCATGAACTATATACATGTTTTTATTCATGAGACCATGTGTGTAAAAATCAATTTAATGGAATAATGTATTTAGGTTTCTCTTGTGTATCTCCTCCTCCATGTTATGTTGTAATATGAGAACTATCACACCAATATGTGGTATTAGAGTCACGTGAGCTTGCAGTTAGCATTAGAGCATGAGATATGGAGTTGTATGAATCATGGAAGAGAAACCCATGGTATTCCAAGATTGGAGGCTAAGAGAATGTTTCCACCCTTGATTTGTGAGAGAAATTATTTATATTATTGATGCATGATAGATTAGTTATTATATTGATGGAGAGAGCTATGCATGCTTATGTGTTTTTCAAAGTGTTGTTTGCTATGTTCAAACTCTACTTTGTCAGTTTTGGTTGACAGTTATGGGAGACATGGATGGTTGTGTGTCTTAATATCTAAGTGTGTGAATGACAACTAGGAGTTATGATAACAAGTGAAGGGTACATGGATCGTTATGTAAGTGTATTACTGATAATAAGTAAAGAAGATGAAATAAGTGGGATTGCATTAGGGGCATTTTTTTTAATGCTAAAACAATGAGTAGTGGACTTGGTGTTAGGTTTGTTGGAAAAATTCATGAAAACACAAATTCTCAGCAATTCTAGCCTGGTGGTGGTGGAGAAACAAGGCAAGTATGTTTTATTTTATGTATATTGGTATTTGTGTATTACATACACAAATATGTGGGTAGTAGAGGATTTGATGTAAGTTAGGGTAGCGATGACAAGTTTTTTATCCAAGAAAAATGATCCTTTTTTTATTGTTTCATTTTGTCTACCAAAGGAGCATATTCTAGTTTACACGGTGAATTTATAGCAACCTCGAGAGGATGTTTTGCAACATGAATCTCCTTTGGGGAATAAATTTTAATTTAATTCAGAAATTGAGGTTATCCATTGTTGGTAGTTATTCATAGACCTCACTCATGGAGTTTTCCACATGATGAAGTGGATAGAGGGATTCTCTGCATTTTTTTTATTTCATAGGAATATTCCTTGTAAAATATTTTAGTAGCATGCTTAAGCTCATACTGAAGTCTGATTTTATTCATGGGAGGCTAGATGGTGATGACAACAATAATATTGATGAACATAAGAGGAATTAAGAGGGAACACTTTAATGTTTTATATTTCCTAATGTTTCATCAAATTAGGTTGAAAAATAATGCATTTTGAATTAATTCCTTAATTTCTACCCCTTGGTTATGTGGATTTAGAAAAATCTCAAGAATGTTACCTTTAAAATTTTTAATTAACATCTCCCATTCAATGTAAATCCCAAAATTATCATTGACATTGAGAATAAAAGATATGTCATTTACTATGTCTAGCCTACTTATGTTGACATGATGGTCTGTTCTTTTTCAAAAGGCTAAATGTACACACTCTTGGGGGAATTGAACCCAGGGTGGGGGAAATAATAGAGAAAACATGGAGAATATAACTAGCTCCTCTTGACCAATCTGTTAAGCCCACATTACTTAGGTCATATTGATTTAAAGGGATACATAAAAAGAGATTATGTTATTATTTGTAAGTATCTCATTTTTAGAAGTACTGATGATTATTGTATCCATAACATGTTCATATAAAGCCAAAATCATATGGTGTCAGTGGTTGTTGCATTGGTTAGAGGATTTAGAAGGATTCCCAATGACTAAATACATGCCATTTTTTATGATAGATTAGGGATGTGATTTCTATCTAAAATCAAAGTATAGAAGTTAGAATTAGTTTCCAGGTCCACTTGTATTATTTCTCCCAAAATGATAATTATTGTTTGTAAAGACATGTTGGAAAAATAAACATATTTTTTTTATAAACTTTTTCTTTGACTATTAATATGAGGATATTTACATTTATTTTAAATAAAAAATTTAGGACAAAAATGAAATCACCACAAGAACTAGAAAAAATTCAAATCAAGATGGCTAATTACCAAGATTCCCATAAGTTTTAAATGTTGGTAGACAAAGTAATAACAAAAAATAAGAATAAGTCCATCAAACACCAAATTAAGTCCCTAGGCCTAAGCATAAGCATATAAACATCAATTTTTAGTAGATATGATATCTTCTTTGGGTGGTGGATCATCATGGTGTTTGGGGGTGTTGGTAGTAGGCCGAGGCGGAAAAGAAAGATGATTTTGGGAAAGAAAGCATGCAGAAGGAAAGGGGCAGCTGGATGGAAGCACAACACGTGTGCATGCAAGGAAGGTAACAACTAGAAGAAAGAACAACAGACATGCATGGGAGGAAGACCTAACGACAATAGGGTTAGGGTTTTGGTAATGTATTGTAATGGTTGAAGAGCCCAAAATGTATAAATATCGATACTTAGGTATCATAGGGGGTAGGTTCTTGCATTGTTTAGTTAGACTGATATCAGTAGATGATCAATATTATTGGTTTTTGCATTGTTTGGTTGGATTAATATCGGTAGATGATTAGTATTGTTTCTAATATAATAATATGCATGAGTCGACGCAATAGGTAATGTTTTGTTGTATGATATTTTTTGTATAAGTTGTTGAGCTAGAGGAGAAAAATGAGGGTAGATCTTAAGGGTTAGATCACAGGCTGTGGATCCTGGTGCAATCTAGTTCGCCTCATATAGATCTTACTCGACTGAGAAGGTTTGTAAGCACGCGACATTGGATACGCAAAACCATCATACTAAATATACAAGAGAAAAATCTTTGTGGGCGTAGCCCAAGAGGGGGTGAACCACGATAATATATGTGTTGTGTGATGAATGAATGTATATCTTTCCCGTCTTCAAAATTTATTATTATGTTTAATGAATGAGTTATTATATTTCTTGTTTAAATGTTGTTGCGATGTCAAGGGAATAAGCTATGATATTTATTGCATATTCGTGGATAACAGTAGGTTACAATCACACGTTAGAATAAATGGTTAATAATACAGACCCCATATCTCGTGCTCAATCCTAGGCTGTAAACACATGAGTCTTACAACCACCCACTAAAGCTATCTCGGGTGAGACTGCGCAGCACATTCTGTGTGTTGCGTTGCCTTCCGATTCACCAGGAGGGACAATAGTTTTAGAGGCTTTGTTGGAAACCCGAAATACATGAACCCTGGGTCAATACAAACTTAGACAGTATAAAGGAATAGCGATAACCAACAGAGGTTTATCTCCCAACTAGTACTAGTAAGATCGCGGTAAGATCAAGATCAATGATGATAAAACCCCAACCATTGTTTTCTAAATCAGATGGCTTTGTTGTCTAAAAAATATCAATATATAGAGTTGAGAGTTTCACATTCTACCACATTAGTGGGGAGGAGAGTTTCATGCCTGTATCTATATTCATGACCAACCTTGTGACATTAACTATCATATTCCCTAAATTAGGATGGCTAATTAGGGATGTACTAAGTGGTTCCATACTCATGTCAACGGGGCCCCACCCTATAAATTAAGTAGTTATTGCAAGTGGCCCATATCAACTTGATTTTTTCATACCTTTAATGTGAAATAAAACTACAAGAATGGATAGATTAAAGAGATATCAACCCATGATAAATATTTAGAATACCATGTTCATGAAAAGGAATGGAAGTCCTTATACAAACATTTTTGAATCTCACTAGGCTAAGGTGAGATAGGAGGGATTATCACAATGTGTTTATATCCATCTCAAAAATGTCAATCAGTCCTTAAGAAATAAGTACTTGGGTTTTCCCCAGGATGGGGTGTCACACTCGCATGCATGAGCACACATCAACATAATTCTTGGGGTGCACCTGGTACTTTATGCAATTACTATTCTCGATGGATTTTATTTCCCCAACTCCCTTGGCAATTCAGACCTCATGAACATTCAATCTAGTAGGTACGATTATTATCCGAAATGATTTCACTTGTGCCACTGGCTTGAAGAAAGATAATGTTGTAGTTATGGAAGATTTCATTGTTGGGGTTATTGGTGAATCGATTCCACTGGAAAATGATCTCGTCTCTCAAACTAAAGGTCGTTACAAGACTTTTCCTTTCATTGTCCCGTTAGTGATTATAGGGAATCTTTATTTTGTCTTTCTCGAAGGGTTATGGCACCATTGTGGTTCGAGGATTTCGTGTTGCCCTGTTATGGGCCTCTCCTCTATTATCACCATGCCTCGAGAGAGAGAGATAGATCCAAGTGAGGCAGAAAATCCTCTCATGGGGTCTATTCTAGGCATTGTAACCCACCCTCCTCCTCAAGTAGCATGGAATCAGGGCAACACTCAATGGAAATTCAGGAAGAAGAAAAAAATTCCTCTGTTGCACATCAGGAGGAGAAAGAATCGATCCAAGACAATGTTGAGGAATATTGGGGCCATTCCATAATTGAAGAAGAGATTCCTCCACTCCACGAAGATGCACATGACGAACCCAGAGTGGAAGGTGGTGAACACAAGGGTCCCAATGTTGAGGAGACGGGGAAAAGGAAATGGGGAATAGAGACTCAGTGAGAGGAGACACATCCTATGTAATGCACAAAATAGCATCCACTCACTTTTGTGAAAACCATATGCAACTCCTCTTCAAAATCCGTCGAGATATGGCAGAGATGAGATTACGCCAGGCTCGAATTGGAGAACTTATGACCAGCTCTTAGGCCCACAACAAAATGTCATTGTTCTGGTTTGGCCAACTCCACCTCCAAACTATGGCATAGACAATACACTTGGAGGATGACAAGCTCTCGGCTATGTTTTATGAACTTCTCTTTATATTAGAATCCAATTTATTTTTTCTTAGCTTGCTTAAGTTTATAGGGAGTGACATGTGTCACCATTGCAAGGGTGAAACATGGCACATATGTATGGTGCTTATGTGGCAAGTATAGTGGTAGGCATAGTGGCATGTGACATAGCATACATGTGGCTGGAAGATGGTCAAATAGTGTGTTGACATGTGGTAGTTAGTTGGCTTATGGTACGGTGCTATGTGGCCCAGTCATGGGTTGACACATGGCACCCATGTATTGGTTGTATGTTTTGGAAAAATGTTTGAGTTTATGGGGTTCAAATCATGGACCTCATGGGCGCAGACGAGAAGAAGAACCAGTAGGGAGTTCATACCGAATGCTAACATCACATATTTCAATATGGGAGACATTATACTAGATCTAGGATCTGAAGTTAATGTATTACCAAAGAAGACATGGCAGTGCATGGGAGAGCCAACATTAGGATATTCACCTATTAAATTAAAATTGGCAAACCAACACAGAGTCTTACCAATCAATAGAATGAAAGGAGTGACAATATATCTCTATGGAGTGCACACTAAAGCAAACTTTGATGTCATTGAAATAGTAGACGACACAACACCTTACCCAACTTTGCTTGGTTTGGATTGGGCGTTTGACAACAAGGCCATAATCAACTTGAAAACCAGGAAAATGACATTTTATTCAAGAGAATACAAGGTCATCGTACCATTAGATCCATTCAAAAAGGAGAGGTTTGTAGAAACTACTTGCCTAGACCTAGAGGAAATCGGCCAGTTGTATAGAAAAACTGCGTGCGATGAGGATTACGTAAACCCAACTGCAGATGGGGTACTGAGTTGGTGGAGCATTACTTGTGCAATGGACTTGGACACCTGTATTAGAGAACTGGAAGCAAATGCTACACGAAGTATCCATGAGAAGATGTGAAAGAATAGACTGCACAATAAGATGGGTACGCACATAAATAAGAGAACCACCAAGTCTCCACGGAATAAATGATTTGGAAACATTCTTGACACAATATGAAGATGCAGTGTTAGAGAACTAGAGACTGTTAGCACTTGATCTATTACTCAAGGCCACACCTGCAATATGGTGGGGTTCACATAAAGAGACCATCACAGATTGGTACCAATGTAAGAGGCTACTATTCATAAGGTTTTGCACAGGACAGAAAAACAACAAACAACAGAAGTATGAAGGACATGGGGCACCAAAGAAACACTTGGAGGCATGTAGAATGCTATGGAAAATGACACCCCCATAGGAATGACCTTATCACTTCATACACACTCTAGAGGGCATACCAGCGAACTGGTATACAGACTAGGAGTTGCACAAAGGAACTGCGACATGGATGACATTGCAACAAAATTTTACCATCACATTTTCATTCGAACATGAAAACCCCAACATAGATGCAACTCTAAAAAAAAAAGAGGAGTAATATTTATCAAAGAACCAGATATATAATTTATCACAGAAGAGCAACAATGAAATAAACAGACAGTTAAGGAACTATTGTCATGCTATCATATGCAAGAGGAAGCACCAGATGAAGATGATCTGCGCGATATTTAGATTGAAGAGGCAGAAGGTGAAAGAGATGTGGAAGGTCCACCCATAGAATCGAAAGTCATTTCCACGCCGATCAAAGTAAATAAAGTCAACATTGGGACAACCGAGCATCCCAAAATGGCTAGCAATGGAGACTACTGGGATGAGCAAACAGTAGAAAGAATCGCAGAGTTGTTGCGTGGATACAACAACTTATTTCCCACAACCTTTACAGAGATGAAGGGTATAGTAGGATAATTATGAGAGATGAAGATATCACTCAGACCAGAAGCAAGATCGATCAAGCATCGACCATATAGATTGAACCCCATATACAAGAAGAAATTCAAAACTGAGATCAATAGGATTCTCGAAGCCGACATCATAGAACTAGTTGAAGAGTCAGAATGGATAAGCTCGATGGTAGTACAGGACAATAAACAAGGAGGGATCAGGATATGCGTCGACTTGAGGAAGTTGAACGATGCATGCCTACATGACCCATTCCCTACACATTTAATGGATGAGGTGTTAGAGAATGTGGGAGGACATGAAGCTTACTCATTCACTGATGGATTCTTAGGCTACCATCATATCAAGATAGCAGAGGAGAACAAATACAAGACCACGTTCACGAAAAAATGGGGATCTTACCAATACATAGTCATGCCGTTTGGACTGAAGAATGCACCAACAATCTTTTCCAGAGTAGTCCTTGTTGTGTTTAAGGAATTCATCCACCAATTTCTCGAAGTATACCTGGATGATTGGACAGTCTATAGTGATTGAAAAATCATGTAGAAGCCTTATGCTTGATGCTATAAAGATGCATACAGTGTCATATATCACTAAAAATACATAAATGTATATTTGAACGTCGTTCGGGATACTATTAGACCATATAGTATGCAAACAAGATTTACTAGTAGATCCTGCAAAGATCACAGTCATTGTTAACTTACCACCACCAAAAATAGTCCATAAGCTAAGAGTGATGTTGGGACACACAGGTTATTACAGGAAATTTATGAAAGGATATGTGCAGATCACTACACCGATGGAAAAGATGCTGAGAAAGGATAGAAAGTTTCAGTGGAACGACGAGTGTCAACACGGTCTGGATACCCTGAAATAAAATATGGTCACCACATCGATATTACCATTTCAAGACTGGGAGAAGACATTCCATGTGCATGTAGATGAATTATCTATAGCACTTGGAGCTATCTTGGCGTAGCCAGGAGAGGGATACTTGGATCACCCGATAACATTCGGGAGCATAAAGTTATCAGACTTCGAACAAAACTATAACATGACCGAAAGAGAAGGCCTAGCTATGGTCTACGCACTTCAAAAGTTATGGCATTACTTATTGGGAAAACACTTTAAGATGTTCACAGATCACTCAGCCCTGAAATACCTAGTCAACAAGCTAGTGTTGGGGGGGAGAATCTATCAGTGATTACTACTATTCCAAGAATTTGACTTTGAAGTAACATTCAAGCCAGGAAAATTGAATGCAGGACTTGATCACCTATCAAGGGTCACAAATGGAGAAGAACCTACGAATTTAAAAGACAACTTTTTGGATGCACAATTATTATCAGTACAGGTTTTTGATGAATACTTCACAGATATCATTCAGTACTTGAGTACAGGTATTGCGTCAAAAGAATATAGCACCGCGCAGAAAAAAAAAACCTGGTAGTCCGCGCCGCCGACTATCAACTGATTGTAGGACATTTATATAAAATGGGCAGAGATAACATCTTGCGAAGATACGTGTTAGAGCACAAAATACCAAGAATTTTAGCATAAGCCCATGAGGGAATAGTAGGATGGAATTATGCAGGTAAATCTACTGTGCAGAAGGTATTGTGCGTAGGACTTTTGTGGCCAACGATTCACAGAGTTTCAAAGGAATATTGTCCAACCTACGATGTTTGTCAAAGGGTAGGAAAACCCAATAGAAGGGACGAGATGCCATTATTACCACAAGTAACATTACAAGCATTTGAAAAGTGGGAAATAGACTTTGTGGGACCAATCAACCCACCAGTAAAAAGAACAAGAGAAAGGTACATTATCACCGCGACAAAATACTTAACAAGATGGGTGGAAGCCGCACCATTGAAGGATTACAACGCAAAAAGAACAACACATTTTCTATTTGAACAAGTAATCATTAGATTTGGGTGCCCAAGAATTTTGATGAGAAAACAAGGCACACACTTCATAAATAGTACCATCAACGCTATGAATGAATAATTTGAAGTCCATCATAAGAAGAGCACACCATATCACCCACAACCAAATGGCACAGTAGAAGCATTCAACAAAATTCTGGAGAACGCATTGACAAAAATCTGTAACATCAACAGGGATGACTAGGATCTCAAAGTACCAACAATGTTATGGGCATACAGGAGCACATGCAAAAATTTGATGGGGCACACACCATTTAAACTGGTTTATGGCCAAGAAGCAGTGGTGCCATTAGAATATTTAGTACCAATCTTGCGCGTAGCAACAATCACACAAATGACAGAATGAGGTGTAGTACAAGAGAGACTGAATCAGTTACTAACCATGGAGGAAGATCGAATCTTGGCAAGATTCCACCAACAAGTTCAAAAAGAAAGAGACAAATATTGGCATGATAGACACATCAAGAAGAAAATGTTCAAGGATGGAGATCTAGTGCTGATGTACAGAAACAAATTGTTACAGCACCTAGGAAAGATCATAATGCATTGGTTAGGACCATACGAAGTAAAATCTATCACAGATGGAGGAGCTGTATAGTTACGAGATTTATCAGGTACAGAACTCAGAGGGATGATCAATGGGAGTCGATTGAATCTGTACAAGGATAGTCAACCATCTATCGGGAAGTAAAAAAAAAATAGTATATCGAAAAAGAACCAAAGAGGGCATAGTGTGTCGAAAGTAGAAAGGCTATACGAATTAAGAAACACAAATTTTGTGAGGAGAAGGAAAATAGTCACACACAAAAAGGGAAACAAGTGGGAAAAGGAAAGTCGGCAAAATAAGTATGACAAGACAACGTTAGGAAGAATTAAAAGACGACAAGGACTGATGGGACATCACATTAATCATGCCAACTGGAGACGAAAAAGCAGGAGTAATGGAAAGTACAAAACCGTCGGAGATGCATTGAACCGGTAATCAAGTTGAATTAAACCCATAATCAAGGAAGAGTCCTCGAGAAGCTTCATGGGAAATCCATACAACACACTGACGCAGGAGCTAATAGTCTATTCATGAAAAGAAAATAAACATAGAGCAACAGAGGATAAATATCATAGTGTGAGTTCACGGAGATCATAGAGACCGTTTGAATCTAGCAGAGACTTGACATTCACCACCATGGCACTGCCCAAGAAAGCAGAAGCGAGTCAGACTGCCAGGATAACCAGAGTTCAGACCAGGTCATGAGGACAGGCGAAAGAAGGTGAACAACAACCGCTGGAGATCATCTATGTCGATAAAATCCCATCTACAGACACAACACCGGTAAACCCTACACCTATCCTGGAAGAAATCCAATAGACAACACCAGAGGGAACAAGTTAGGATATACCAATGGAAGTATAGGAGCCACAGAACTAGGGAACAAAAACTCTGTAGGAAATGCAACCAGAGCATACAGAGGCATCTCCCAAATTCAATGGCACAACGCCGAATATGACAACAACAGTGGAGCCAGATGACTCTCAAACGACCATCTCAGACCACCCAGCAGGGGAGACGGTTGAAGATGTCTCATCTTGTTCAGAATGGTATACGTAGGATCTACCGCAAGCCACTAGAACTTCGAACCAGCCACAACAATAGCATAAAGACAGGCTACAGATACCAAGGTCACCTCATAAGAAACCATCAGCAGAAATTGTTCTACCACACATACCGACTGGGGTACAAGTAGGAACAAAGCTACTGGGTCATATCGGGAAGCTCAAATACTAATACCACGATGTTGCAGATGAACAAAAGTTCCTGGAACATGCAAAGAGGGTATTTATACAGACTACGGGCACAAATCAAGTTGGAGAACCGATCAACCAGCCATACCAATGGGCAACTGGGATGGAGAAAACGATAATTTTAGGTATGTTGGACCTACAACATTTTGGCAGAGGCCAGTATGAAACAACATGCGTCAAACAACTGCTAGCAGTCACATATGGAGGGGACATATGGTTGGACAAGCCTGTCCCCATAATCATTGAGTTTATTGCAAAAATAACAGGGTTACCAATTTGGGGTATGGATCCCACGTTGTTTCTGGATGAGAAAACCAAGGAGAAAGCGCTAGCAGAAGATATGAAGAATAAGTATGGAACCAAAAGGGGGACAAGAGGGATAATTATCAAGAGGATCAACGACGCAACCACACAATTGGGCACGAAAATCTTGCCCTGCAAGATGCTAAGAAAATTCCACAGAGAGGAAGTCCCAGCTGGAGTTGTTGCATTTGCAGGCCAGTGTGCAGAAGGCACCTCAATGAGATGGGTGTCGTACCTATTGAACTTGTTCCTGGATGACTACAAGGATGCACAAGACCTAGGCACAGAGTCCCACTACTCATGTCTGATCACATTAATAGCCTTTGTGGGATGGAAAGATCCACGGTATGTATTTTTTTGTACCAGATCAAAGCCGAATCAAGGAGCGAGATATTTGTTGCTCATATCCAAGCCAGACTCGAGGAGAAATAAGTAGAACGGGTCCATTTTTTAGGGGTACCTACATGACCTACAAGAAGCCATCTCCAAGATGTGGAGAATCACACCAGAAGTTGTCACACGATATGCGTACATCGTCAATTTCTAAGGCACATGACACACAATGTGGATACAAGCAAGGAAGGATTCGGATAAATAATGGCTACAGATGCGATACTGCATCATAGAGGGTGATATTGAAATGGTCATCAACAAATGGGCCGATGAATGGAGGATACCAGCCATTACCTAGGAAGTGCTAGAAAGAACGATAGAAGAAGAGGCAGAGTAGGGAGAAACACAGCCTCCAGAAATCCAAGTTACAAAGAGACCAAGAACGGGCCAAGGCAAGACAACACAGACAGACGAAGGTCCAAAGAAGACAGAGACCCAGAAGGGGAAGAAGGAGAGTACACAACCGACCAAGGGACATAAGAAACAGGCCGAGGGAGCGTAGGAGACTGCCCCAAATCCTGACACACAGGAACCAGCGGGAAATAAGAGACCAACCACGTAGACAGGAGGAATGCGTAAGAAATCAAAGGCACAATGAACACTTCCAGAGCATATGATCATGAATGATGACGCGGAGATGATAGCCCAAATGGTCTAGGATTATCTAGTCGAGGACCTTGACCATGCTACACGCCACATGGACAATATCCAAGAGGAGTTGGTAGACATGCGGCAGCTCATCAAGTAGATTGTGGAAGGGTCGACAACAAGAAATAGGGGAATTGAACCATCAACACTGCAGATAGAATGAAGAGTGAAATAAGAAGAACGAGAGTCAATCCAGGGGATGTTGCAGCCACATGTAACATTCCATATCAACCCTAGTATGTTGTGCATGGATGCAATTTTGGGGCAAACACCCTTGAAGGACTTAAGCCAAATCCAACTTGTGTTGACAAGGATACCATCACGGGCGCTACATAGGTTGCAAGTGAGCGTAAACCACGAGGTACAGTCTCTCACATGCAAAGACTTAACCGAATTGAAGTAGGCAACAAAGAAGCGAGACACATTGGAAATAGTATATGAGAAGGCCAAATCTGAGACCCAGGAGGAAAGGGAGCGCATAAAAGGATTGGAGCATAAAGTGACAGGAACTTATGAGAATATTCCATAGGTCGCGCAGAGTGAGGTAATCACAGCAACAGAAAAGATTGATCGGATTGCACAGGAAATTGATCAATACCAAAAGGAGATCGAGAATATCCTAGAAAAACTCACGCCAACTACTCTACTAACAGTGAAGGAGCAAAGGAAGTGGGAAGAAACAATGCAGTTGTAGGAGATAGAGTAGCAGGTCGGTACAACAACTGGCTTGTTCCATAACGTAGCGCAACTCTGGACTAGGTTGGAGGAGGATCAACAGGTCCAACAGTGGGAAAAGGAAGAAGAAAGGATCAATGCATCGATCCAAGAGCTCAAGAAGAAGCAGAAGACAATACCAATCATAGAACGTGTCAAAGGAATGTAGGACATGAAGTGATTGCAGGCATAGCTAATTACTGCGCAAACCTAGAAACAAGAGCGTCAGGCTCAAATGGAACCACTACAGGAGCGGGTAGCAGAAGTTCTGGCACAAGCAAAGGAAGATAAGACACAAATAGCATAGACCCAGGTAGAATGTGCAGGATTTATCAGCGATGAAGTTTCATTCTAGGTAGTGGACATAACCAAGGAGAAGATTGCGCAGGCACAGACACAGGTAGCAAAGCTCAAGGAAAACTTCCAGACGACCACCAAGGAGATCGAGGAAGATCAGAAGGATTAGGTGGCTCAGGAAGAGCCACATCTCGGTGTTGGGGGAATGTTGGCAGCAGGCCGAGGAGGAAAAGCAAGGTGATTTTGGGAAATAAATCATGTAGAAGGAAAGCGATAGCTGTAAGGAAGCACAAAACCCGCGCATGCAAGGAAGGTAAAAGTTGGAAGGAAGAACAAAACGCATGCATGGGAGGAAGACCTAACAACAATAGGGTTAGGGTTTTGGTAATGCATTGTAATGGCTGAAGAGCCCTAAATTTATAAATATCAATACTTAGGTATCATAGGGGGTTGGTTCTTGCATTGTTCATTTGGATTGATACCGGTAAATGATCAGTATTGTTGGTTTTTGTATTGCTCGGAGTATTGTTGCTAATATATTGATACGGATGAGTCAATGCGATAGGTAATGTTTTGTTGTATGATCTATTTTGTTTAAGTTGTTGAGATAGAGAAGAAAAAGGAGGGTAGATCTTGAGGGTTAGAACGCAGGTTGTGGATCCTGGTGTGATCTAGTCCGCCTCATATAGATCTTACTCGACTGAGAAGGGTTGTAAGCGCACAATGCTAGATACGCAGAACCATCATAATAAAGAGCCAAATATTTGTAGACGTATCCCAGGAGGGGGTGAACCACGGTAATATATGTGTTGTGTGATGAATGAATGTATATCTTTCCTGTCTTCAACAATTATTATTATGTTGAATGAATGAGTTATTATATTTCTTATTTAAATGTTGTTGCGATATTGAGGGAATAAGCTATGAGATTTACTGCACAGTCATGGATAACAGTAGATTACAATCACAAGTTATAATAAATGGTTCAGAATACAGACCCCATATCTCGTGCTCAATCCTAGGCTGTAAACACATGAGTCTTACAACCACCCATTAAAGTTATCTCAGGTGAGACTGCGCAGTGCATTCTGTGTGTTGCGTTGCCTTCTGGTTAACCAGGAGGGCCAATAGTTTTAGAGGCTTTGTTGGAAACCCGAAAGACATGAAAACTGGGTCAATACAAACTCAGACAGTATATAGGAATAGAGATAACCAACAAATGGTTATGTTTCCATAGGTAGGAACAAGAGAGGGTTGAGTAGAGGAGATAAGTCGAGAATCTGTCGGAGGCGGATTAAGAAAGGGTTAGGGCAGAGACTAATGAGCCATTAGAAGGGAATGTTGAGACCATGGAATCCCACAAAAGAAGAGATCAAAAGTTATATGAGAACAAAAGAGATAGAGTTTGCACAGAAAGACAATAGAAACCCTAGAATAACACAACACAAATATCTGGACAAATATGTGTTTACTGATTTGCACGAAGTCTTTTTCTATGATTTTCCAAACTTATTGTAGGAGTGGATACTAAGGTTGAAGGATAACCACACAATGAAATGGGTTCGAAAGCTAGACTCGACCCCAGTACAGGTTGAGCAGTTACAACAAGTGAACAACAAGTTCACCCGTGCAATAGACTTTTTGCTTGACAGTATTGTGGTCAGGTTTATAACAGAGTTTGCAGTCGACACAATGAAATTGTATAGCGTGGTGGAGAAAGAGTTTCTACATGGTCCTTGAGGAAGGTACATTCGATCGTTGCACACTTTTATTAAGATAATTTTATATAACAAAGGTGTAATGACAAGGGAGTCAAAAATCTAAACTTCCATGTGTGCATGGGGGAAGGGGGGAAGCACTAACAGAAAGAGGAGAAATGGAAGGAAGAAAGGATAAGGGCAAGAAGGAGGAACCCTTGGACCCAATAATGATGGAGGACGACCAGATCAAGAATATCATGGCGAAAACTGCACATACATTTAGTGGAGTACCCTACTAATACAAGGTGAATACCAAGAAGAGAGCCATAGTCACAAGAGAAGGATTGGTGAGTGATGAGGAAGAGGTATAGGATCTTCGGGCTATGGAGAATATTGAGGAAATCCTACGCGCAACATATGAGAGGAAGATGAGAGGTCCAAGAGTGGGAGGAGAAGGAAACCATCCTATCCATATTAATGTCATTGTGGAACCCATAAACCCATGTGTGACTAATACACCAAAAAGAACACCATCGTTTAGACAACTGAAATTCAAAATCAGTCAGACGGCAGGAAGTACATCTATACAAGTAACAACAACTGGAGGAGCCAGTTCAGGTAGCACTAGTCAAGTATCTACACTGCGCAGAGGTAGTAGTTCAACATTCAGGATGACAGGACACGATCCCACCATCAGATTACCAGAATTTCGAGGAGAAGCAGTAGAAGACCCCGAGAAGCATTTGTTCATTTGTAAAAATATATGGGAAGAAAAACAAATCATTGATGAAGATACCAAACTCACGATGCTAGCAGTTACGCTAAGAGACCGCACATTAGACTGGTACATGAGTATAGACACAAACAGTTCCCCAGGGTCGACAAGGACACTGGCAGACATTAAGAAGTTACTGATAAATGAGTTCTAGAAGCCAAGCTCAAAGGATCAGTACATGAACGAGATGATCGAAATAAGATAGAAACCAGGAGAGTCTGTATGGGATATTGATCAGAGATTCAAGCGACTGAAGGGAAAGTTAAAATATCTCATGACCAAGATGCAGCGTTGGCACCTATTTGTCAACTCACTACTCCCACAATTAAAATACCCGTTGTGACAACAAAAGTTCTAGACGTAGGCAAAGGCACTACAGGAAGCCCTACAAATGGAAGAAAACCAGTACCAGTAGACAGACCCAGCTATTGAAGAACTGAAAGAGGATTTGAAGAATCTAACGTTTCAGCTTAACCAGAATAAGAGCAAGGACAAACAAGAAGTCGTTTGGTGTACCACATGCAGGACGGAAGGACACCACAAGAACTAGTGTCCAACATTTTCACAGTATATGGAAACGGAATTTCAAATCCATTACCACCAGGAGGACTAAGGTGTGAAATCTGAAAGAAACTGGGTCACGACCCTTATCACTGCACGATGATGCAGAAATACCAGACAATCCCAAAGAGCTCATATTGCACCTTTTGTAAGTCAGTGGGCCACGACGACAAAGATTGTATAACTATGGAGTTGATGCAAGAAAGGACATCAGACATATATATAGTGCATGCAGAAATGATGACTGGGCATGAAGTGCCATAGTTTAATCAAGTTCCAGCTCCATACAACACTACGCAGCAACAGTATAATACTGTGTAGCCACCGTACAATAATGCATAGCCGCAGTACAATAATGTACAACCCCAGTA
This sequence comes from Picea sitchensis, assembly GCA_010110895.2. Classification (NCBI taxonomy): domain Eukaryota; kingdom Viridiplantae; phylum Streptophyta; class Pinopsida; order Pinales; family Pinaceae; genus Picea; species Picea sitchensis. The sequence continues at coordinate 70,228 of SNQJ01S0029150.1, forward strand.
CAATACCACATAGTACAATCAAGCACCTCATTATAACACATCGCGAGGAGATCGAGAAGGCTATAGAGGAGAAGGACGAGCCAGAGGAGGTTTTGGATGAGGTAGAGGACCAGTAGTATGTCACAATTGTTAACAACCAGAACACTATGCAATGGAATGTCTGCTTCCACCAACGACTTGTATGTATTGTCTGCATCAGATCATGACACAGAAGAATGTCTGACACTACTAGTAAAGATCCAGAAAAAGAGGAACCAAAACAACCAAAATGTTTAGTGGATCTTAGTCGAAGAAAGGGATGAAGGACGAAACATCAATATCATTACTCGCAGAGGAGCTAAAACAGGAAATGACGCAGTTCGACAAGAACTAGTACAAAACCAATGGGTAAAGAAGAACATTGAACCAAGGAAACAACTTGACGCATAAAAGGAGAAGGAGATATTTAAGGAATCCTGAAAATAATTTCAGAAAGGGGACATGGCATCGACTTCAACTGCGCAACAGAAAAGGAAGAACCATACTAGGAGATTCTGCCATCATTTGATCATACCAACGAGATGCCACCCATGGGACAAGTAAGTACAATCAAAGGCTTTCTGCAATCATGTGTAAAGGTATTAAGTGATCCATCATCTATGAAAATATTGCAAAAAATACTAGAAAAATGTAACATTGATACAGAAGGAAAGCTAGAACCAAATATAGTCAATCACTTGCACACAAGAAGAAGAACCAGTAGGGAGTTCAGATTGAATGTTAACATCAGATATTTCAATATGGGAGACATTATACTAGATCTAGGATCTAAAGTTAATTTATTACCAAAGAAGACATGGCAGTGCATGGGAGAGCCAACATTAGTATTCACCTGTTCAATTAAAATTGGCAAACCAACACAGAGTCTTACCAATCGGTATACTGAAAGGAGTGACAATAGATCTCGATGGAGTGCGCACTAAAGAAGACTTTGAAGTCATTGAAATAGTAGATGACACAACACCTTACAGAACGTTTCTTGGCTAGATTGGGCATTTGACAACCAGGCCATAATCAACTTGAAAACCAGGAAAATGACATTTGAGTCAGAAGAATACAAGTTCATCGCCCCATTAGATCCATCTGAAGGGGACAGGTTTGCAGAACCTACTTGCCAAGACCTAGAGGAAATCGACCAGTTGTACAAAACAATTGCGTGCGATGAGGATTATGTAAACCCAACTGTAGATGGGGTACTCAGTTGGCGGAGCATTACTTCATGTGAAATAGACTCAGACACTGGTTTAGAGAACTAGCAACAAAGGCTACACGAAGTATCCATGAGAATATGTGCAAGAATAGACCATGTAGTAAGATGGGTAGGCACAAAAATCAGAGAACCACCCAGTTTCCACGGAATATGTAGAAATTTCAATACAATTAAAGTATTTCATGTGATTATCCTGATCTAACAATTATATGCCATTGTTAAATACATAATCTCTTCTACTAATATTCTTGCGGAAAATTAAACCACGATCACAAAGTGAAATATCAAGAACACATAACACAAAAGTTTTTGTGAGAAAGCGTGAAGCTAAAAACCCCACTATCATATATTATGTATATCATGGATCATGAAACAATCTCATACAAAACTCTAATCCAAGAGCTCTCAGTACAATACAATCGTCTCACACTGTCATACAAAACTCAGCAAATATATGTGTCAATTTATGTGTCCAGACAACCTGCCTCCTCTGCACAATCCCTGCAATTAGAATTCTCACAAAATGAATTCGATTACCTAGTTTGAACATGCTCATGAGCATATCCATTGCATGTGTGATTGCATGAGTGCACTTCACTCAAATCACAACTGATAGGCAAACTGTCCCTTTCACCTGTTATCTCAACTGGGTCTCCATTGGATCTGACATGCATGTAGTTAACCGTGGTGAATCTTCAGTTTTATGTGAGTTCACTAATTTTGAATTAATTAATAATTAATTCACTGAACTCTCACTAGTGCAAGTTTAGTTACAACTAGTACAACTGGGATTAACTCACTTAACTACACTTATAATTCTGTTACAACTCCAAATCACCTCCATGTCTTACCAACCAACCTTTGAACTCGAATTTCCCATAGTTAACTGATTTGCCATTTTAGTTAATTATTTCAAGTAACTATGAGATAATAGATTAATATTTATTGTCCAATTTATTTAAGGGAAAAGTAAATTAGACACATGTTTCTTGTTGACTTTTCAATAGAATAAACAATTTGGAAACATTCTTGACATAGTATGAAGACGCAATGTTAGAGAACTAGAGATTGTTAGCGCTTGATATAGCACTCAAGGCCACACCTGTTAGAGGGTGGGGTGTGCATAAGGATACCATCATAGATTGGTACCAATGTAAGAGGATACTGCACATAAGGTTTGGCGCAGAACATAAAAACAACAAACAACAGAAGTATGATGGACACGGGGCACCAGCGGAACACTTGGAGGCATGTAGAATGCTATGGAAAATGACAACCCCAGAGGAATGGCCTCATCACTTCATACACACTCTAGAGGGCATACCAGCGAATTGGTATACATACCAGGAGTTGTGCAAAGGAACTTAGACATGGACGAAATTGCAACAGAATTTTACCGTCACATTTTCATTCAAACACGAAAACCCCAACATAGATGCAGCTCTAAAACAATTAAGAGAAGTAATATTTATCAAAGAACCAAATACATAATTTATCTTAGAAGAGAAACAACGAAATAAACTGATAGTTAAGGAACTATTTTCATGTTATCATGTGCAAGAGGAAGCACCGGATGAAAATGATCTGCGCGATATTCAGATTGAAGAGGCAGAAGGTGAAAGATATGTGGAAGGTCCACCCATATAATCGAAATTCATTTCCACGCTGATCAAAGTAAATAAAGTCAACATTGGGACAACCGAGCATCCAAAAATGGCCAACATTGGAGACTACTTGGATGAGAAAACAATAGAAAGCATCACAGAGTTGTTGAGTGAATACAACGACTTGTTTGCCACAACCTTTACAAAGATGAAGGGTATAATAGGAGAATTAGAAGAGATGAAGATACCACTCAGACTAGAATAAAGATCGATTAGACAAAAACCATATAGACTGAACCCCATATACAAATAGAAAGTCAAAGCTAATATCGACAGGATGCTCAAAGCCGACATCATAGAACCGGTCGAAGAGTCAAAATGGATAAGCCCGATGGTAGTACAGGACAAGAAACAAGGAGGGATCAAGATATGCATTGAATTAAGGAAGTTGAATGATGCATGTCTACATGACTCGTTTCCTACACCTTTCATGGATGAGGTGTTAGAGAATGTGGGAGGACATGAATCTTACTCATTCACTGATGGATTCTCAGGTTACCATTAGATCAAGATAGCAGAGGAGGACAGATACAAGACCATGTTCGTGACAGAATGGGGATCTTACCAATACATAGTCATGTCATTTGGACTGAAGAATGCACCAACAATATTTTCCAGACTAGTCATTGTTGCATTTAAGGAATTCATCCACCAATTTCTCGAAGTATACCTGGATGATTGGATAGTCTATATTTTATTGAAAATTCATGTAGAATTCTTACGCCTTATGCTAGAAAGATGAAGACAGTGTCATATACCACTAAACATAAAGAAATGTATATTTGGAACATTGTTTGGGATACTATTAGGCCATATAGTATGCAAACAAGGTTTATTAGTAGATCCTGCAAATATCACAATCATTGTTAACTTACCACCACCAAAAAAAGTCTGTCAGCTAAGAGCGACGTTGGGACACACAGGTTATTACAGGAAATTTATCAAAGGATATGCGCAGATCATTGGACCGATGGAAAAGATGATAAGAAATAATACAAAGTTTTAGTGGAACGACGAGTGTCAACACGATCTGGATACCCTGAAAGAAAACATGGTCACCACGCCAATATTAGTATTTTCAGACTTGGAGAAGACATTACATGTGCATGTAGATGCATCATCTATAGAACTTGGAGCTATCTTGGCGCAGCCAGGAGCAGGAGACTTGGATCACCCGATAGAATTTGTGAGCAGAAATTTATTAGACTCCGAACAAAACTATAACATGATTGAAAGAGAAGGCCTAGATATGGTCTAGGCACTTCAAAAGTTCCATCATTAATTATTGGGAAAACACTTTAAGATGTTCACAGATCACTCAGCCCTGAAATACCTAGTCAACAAGCTAGTGTTGGGGGGGGAGAATTTGTCGATGGTTACTACTATTCCAAGAATTTGACTTTGAAGTAATAGTCGAGCCAGGAAAATTGAACGCAGGATCTGATCACCTATCAAGGGTCACAAATGGAGAAGAACCTATGAATTTAGAAGACAACTTTCTAGATGCACAGTTATTCTTAGTACAGATTGCTGATGAATACTTCATAGATATCATTCAGTACTTGAGTATAGGTACTATGTTGCAATAATATAGCACCCTGCAGAAGAAAAACCTGGTAGTCTGCATTGTCGACTATCAATTGATTACGGGACATTTATATAAAATGAGCACAGATAGCATCTTGCAAAGATACGTGTTAGAGAACAAAAGACTAAGAGTTTTAGTAGAATCCCATGAGGGAATAGTAGGAGGGAATTATGCAGGTAAAGCTACCGCACATAAGGTATTATGTGCAGGACTTTGGTGGACAACGATTCATAGAGATTCAAAGGAATACTTTCAAACCTGCGATGTTTGTCAAAGGGCATGAAAAACCAACACAAGGGACGAGATGCCATTACGACCACAAGTAACACTACAGGAATTTGACAAGTGGGCAATAGAATTTGTGGGACCAATCAACCCACCAACAAAAAGAACAGGAGAAAGGTACATTATCACCGCGACGAAATACTTAACAAGATGGGCGAAATCCGCACTAGTGAAGGATTGTAGCGCACTAGATTTGGGTGCCCAAGAGTTTTGATGAGAGACCAAGGAACGCACTTCATAAACAACACCATCAACACGATGATTGAAGAGTTTGAATTCCATCATCAGAAGAGCACACCATATCACCCATAGGAAAATGGCACAGTAGAATCATTCAACAAAATTTTGGAGAATGCACTGATAAAGATTTTCAATGTTAATAGGGATGACTAGGACCTCAAAGTACCAACAATATTATGGGCATACAGTACTACGTGCAAAAATTTTACGGGGCACACACCATTTAAACTGGTTTATGACCAAGAAGCAGTGGTGCCATTAGAATTTTTAGTGCCAAGTTTGTGTGTAGCAGCAATCACACAAATGATAGAACGAGGCACAATACAGGAGAGATTGAATCAATTACTGACCATGGAGGAAGACCAAATATTGGCAGGATTCAACCAACACGTTTAAAAAGCACGAGATAAATCTTGGAACGATAGACACATCAAGAAGAAAGTGTTCAAGGAAGGAGATCTAGTACTGATGTATGACAAAAAATCGTTACAGCACCCAGGAAAGCTCAGAATGCATTGGTTAGGACCATACGAAGTAAAATCTGTCACAGATGGAGTAGCTATAAAGCTACAAGATTTATCAGGTGCAAAACTCATAGGGATGATCAATGGGAGCTGACTGAATCTGTACAAGGATAGTCGACCATCTACCATGCAATAAAAAATTAAAAAAAATAGTATATCGAAAAGGAACCAAATAGGGTGCAGTGCATCGAAAGTAGAAAGGCTACATGAACTAAGAAACCCAAATTCGGCGAGGAGAAGGAAAACAGTCACATGAAAGGGAAACAAGCGGGAAAAGGAAATTCGACAAAAGCAGTATGACAAGACAACATTAGGCAGAATTAAAAGACGACAAGGATTGATGGGACATCACATTAATCGCATCAACTGGAGATGGAAAAGAAGGAGTAATGGAAAGTACAAAACTTTCGGAGATGCATTGAACTGGTAATCAAGGTGCATTAAACCCATAATCAAGGAAGCATCCTCGACAAGCTTCATGGGAAATCCATACAACACATGGACGCGAGACCCAATAGTCTATTCATGAAAAGAAAATTGATGTAGAGCAACAGAGGCTAAAGAGAATAGTGTGAGTTCACAGAGATTAGAGAGATCGTTCAAATCCAAAAGACACTTTACATTCACCGTTGTGGCACTGCCCAAGCAAGAAGAAGCGAGCCAGACTTCCAGGAAAACCAAAGTTCAGACCATGTCACAAGGGCAGGTGGAAGAAGGTGAACATCAGTCACTAGAGATCGTCAATGTCGATGAAATCCCATCTCCAGACACAACATCGGTAAACCTTACACCTATCCTGGAAGAAATCCAACATCCAACACCAAGGGAACGAGTCAGGAGATACCAGTGGAAGTATAGGAGCCACGGAACTAGGGAACATAAACCCCGACGGAGATACAACCAAAGCATACAGAGGCAGCTCTGAAAGTCAATGGCACAGTGTCAAATCTGACAACAACAGTGGAGCCAGATGAGTCTCAAATGACCATCTCAGACCACCCAGCAGGGGAGATGGTTGAAGATGTCTCAGATTGGCCAGAATGGTATACGGAGGAGAAAACAGAAGCCGTTGGAACTTCAAGCCAACCACCACAACAACAAAAAGACAAGATATAGATACCAAGGTCACCTCGTAAGAAACTGACAACATAAATTGTTCTACCGCACATACCAGTTGGGGTATAGGTAGGACCAGAGCTACTGGGTCATATCGGGAAGCTCAAATACTCAAATCATGATGTAGTAGATGAATAAAAGTTCCTGGAACTTGCGAAGAGGGTATTTATACAAACTATAGGCACAAATCGAGTTGGAGAACCGATCAACCAGACATACCAGCGGGCAACTGGGATGAAGAAAACGAGAATTTTAGGCCTGTTGGACGTACCACATTTTGGCAGAGGCCAGTGCGCAACAATGTGCGTCAAAAAAATGCTAGCAGTCACACATGGAGGGGACATATGGATCGACAAGCTCATCCCCATAACCATTGAGCTTATTACGAAAATAACAGGGTTACCAATTCGGGGTATGGATCCTGCGTTGTTTCTGGATGACAAAACCAAGGAGAAAGCGCTAGCAGAAGAGATGAAGAAGAAGTATGGCACCGACAGGGGGAAAAGAGGGATAACTATCAAGAGGATCAATGACGCAACCACACAATTGGGTGCGAAAATATTAGCCTGCAAGCTGCAAAGGAAATGTCGCAGGGAGGAAGTCCCAGCTGGAGTTGTTGCAGTTGCAACCCATTGCGCAGAAGGCACCTCAATGAGTTGGGCATCGTAACTATTGAACTTGTTCTTGGATGACTGCAAGGATGTGCAGGACCGAGGCACATAGTTCCACTACTCATGGTTGATCACATTAATAGCCTTCATCATATGGCAAGAGCCACGATATGCAGTTTTTTGTACCAGACCAAAGCCAAATCAGGGAGCGAGGTATTTTTTGCTCAGAGCTAGGATGGACTCAAGGAGAAAGAAGTCGAATGGGTCCATTTTTGAGGGGTACTTACGCGACCTACAAGAATCCATCTCCAAGATGGGTAGAATCACACCAGAAGATGTCGCGTGATATGCGAACATCACCAATTTCTAGGCCACACGACACACAATGTGGATACAAGCAAGGAAGGATCCAGATAAATAGTGGCTACAGATGCGTTACTGCATCACAGAGGGTGATATTGACATGGTCATCAACGAATGGGATGATGAATGGAGGATCCCAGCCATTACCCAGGAAGTTCCGGAAAGAACAACAAAAGAAGAGGCAGAGCAAGGAGAAACGTAGCCTCTGGAAATCCAAGTGCCCAAGAGACCAAGAACAGGCCAAGGAAAGAAAAAACTAATAGACAAAGAGCCAAAGAAGACAGGGACCCAGAAGGGGAAGAAAGAGAGTACACAACCGAACAAGGGACAACATAAATAGGATGAGAGAGTGCAGGAGACCACCCCAAATACCGACACATAGGAACCAGGGGGAAATAAGAGACCATGCACGCAGACAAGAGGCACGCGCAAGAAATCAAAGGCACAACGAACACTGCCAAAGTATATGATCATGGATGATGACGGGAATATGATATCCCAAGTGGTCCAGTATTGTCTAGTCGAGGACCTCGACCATGCTGCACGCCACAGGGACAAGATCCAAGAGGAGTTGGCAGACATGCGACAACTCATCAAGCATATCGGGGAAGGGTAGACAACAAGCAACAGGGGAATCGAACCATCAACATTGCAGATAGAAGGAAGAGTGCAAAAAGAAGAACAAGAGTCAGCCTAAGGGATGTTATAGCCACACGTAACATTCCATATCAACCCTAGTATACTATGCATGGACGAAATTGTGGGGCAGCCACCCTTGAAGGACTTAAGAAAAATCCAACTTGTGTTGACAAGGATACCATCAGGGGTGCTACACAGGTTGCAAGTGAGTGTAAACCATGAGGTACAGTCTCGAGCACACAGAGACTTAACCAAATTGAAGCAGGAAACAAAAAAGCGGGACACACTAGAAATAGTATATGAGAAGGATAAATCTGAGACCCAAGAGGAAAGGGAGCGCATAAAATGATTGGAGAAGAAAGTGGCAGGAAATTATAAGAATATTCCATAGGCTGTGCAGAGTGAGGTAATCAAAGAAGCAAAAAAGATTGATTGGATTATGTAGGCAATTGATAAATACCAGAAGGATATCGAGAATCTCTGAGAACAACTCACACCAAATAATCCACCAACAGTGCAAGAGAAAAGGAAGCAGGAAGCAACAACACAGTTGCAGGATATAGAGCAGCAGGTCAACACAACAACTGACTTGTTCGATAAAGCATCACAACTCTAGACCAATTTGGAGGAGGATCAACAGGTCCAATAGTGGGACATGGAAGAAGAAAGGATCAATGCAGTGATCCAAGAACTCAAGCAGAAGAAGAAGACAATACGAATCACAGAACATGTCAAAGGGATGTAGGACATGAACAGATTGTAGGTAAATCTAATCATTATGCAAACCCAAAAACAAGAGCGTCAGGCTCGAATGGAACCACTATAGGAGTGGGTAGCAGAAGTTCTGGCACAAGCAGAGGAAGCTAAGACACAGATAGCACAGACCTGGGGAGAATGTGTAGGATTGATCAACGACGAAGTTGCAGTCCAGGTAGTGAACACAATCAAGGAGAAGACTGCGCAGGCATAGACACAAGCAGCCAAGCTCAAGGAAAAGTTTTAGACGATCACCAAGGAGATCGAGGAAGCTCAGAAGGATTAGGTGGCTTGCGACGAGCCACATGTCAGTGTTGGGGGCATGTTGGCAGTAGGCCGAGGCGAAAAAGCAAGATGATTTTGGGAAAGAAAGCATGCAGAAGGAAAGCGACAGATGGAAGGAAGCACAACACACGTGCATGCAAGGAAGGTAACAACTGGAAGGAAGAACAACACGCACACATGGGAGGAAGACCTAATGACATTAGGGTTAGGGTTTTGGTAATGCATTTTAATGGATGAAGAGCCTGAAATGTATAAAATCGATACTTAGGTATCATAGGGGGTTGGTTCTTTCATTGTTCAGTTGGATTGATATCAGTAGATGATCAATATTGTTGTTTTTTTCATTGTTCAGTTGGATTAAAATCGATAGATGATGAGTATTATTTCTAATATAATAATATGCATGAGTCGATGCAATAGGTCATGTTTTGTTGTATGATCTATTTTGTATAAGTTGTTGATCTAGAGGAGAAAAAGGAGGGTAGATCTTGAGGGTTAGATCGCAGGTTGTGGATCCTGGTGCGATATAGTCTGCCTCATATAGATCTTACCCGACTGAGAAGGGTTGTAAGCGTGCGATGCTGGATACGCGGAACCATCATAATAAAGAGCCAATAGCCAATTGTGGACGTATCCCGGGAGGGGGTGTACCATAGTAATATATGTGTTGTGTGATGAATGAATGTATATATTTCCTGTCTTCAGCAATTATTATTATGTTGAATGAATGAGTTATTATATTTCTTGCTTAAATTTTGTTGCGATGTTGAGGGAATAAGATATGAGATTTACTACACAGTCGTGGATAATAGTAGGTTACAATCACAAGTTAGAATAAATGGTTCAGAATATAGACTCCATATCTCGCACTCAATCTTAGGCTGTAAACACATGAGTCTTACAACCAACCATTAAATCTATCTTGGGTGAGACTGCACAACGCATTATGTGTGTTGTGTTTCCTTTTGGTTCACCAGGAGGGTCGATAGTTTTAGAGGATTTTTTGGAAAACCAAAAGACATGAACCCTGGGTCAATACAAACTCGGATAGTATAAAGAAATAGTGATAACCAACAAATGGTGTTGAAGAGCCCGAAATGTATAAATATCGATACTTAGGTATCATAGGAGGTTGGTTCTTACATTGTTCAGTTGGATTGATATCGATAGATGATCAATTTTGTTGTTTTTTGTATTACTCGGAGTATTGTTGCTAATATAGTGATACACATGAGTCGATGCGATAGGTAATGTTTCATTGTATGATCTATTTTGTATAAGTTGTTGAGCTAGAGGACAAAAAGGAGGGTATATCTTGAGGGTTAGATTGCAGGCTGTGGAGCTTGGTGGGATCTAGTTTGCCTCATATAGATCTTACCCGAATGAGAAAGGTTGTAAGGACGTGATGATGGATACATAGAACCATCATAATAAAGAGCCAAGATCCAAATCTTTGTGGATGTAGCCCAGGAGGGGGTGAACCACGGTAATATCTGTGTTGTGTGATGAATGAATGTATATATTTCCTATATTCAACAATTATTATTATGTTGAATGAATGAGTCATTATATTGCTTGTTTAAATGCTATTGTGATATTGAGGCAATAAGATATGACATTTACTGCACATTCGTGGATAACAGTAGGTTACAATCACAAGTTATAATAAATGGTTCACAATACAGACTCCATATCTCGCTCTCAATCCTAGGTTGTAAACACATGAGTCTTACAACCACCCATTAAAGCTATCTCAGGTGAGACTGCACAATGCATTCTTTGTGTTGCATTGCCTTTTGGTTCACCAGGAGGGCCGATAGTTTTAGAGGCATTGTTGGAAACCCGAAAGACATGAACCCTAGGTCAATACAAACTCAGACATTATAAAGGAATAGAGATAACCAACAAATGGTTATGTTGTCGTAGGTAGGAACAGGAGAGGATTGAATAGAGGAGATAAGTCGATAATCTATCGGAGGCAGATTAAGAAAGGGTTAGGGAACAGACCAATGATCCATTAAAAGGGAATGTTGAGACCGTGGAATCCCACAAAAGCAGAGATCGAAAGTTGGTTGAGAACAAAAGAGATAGAGTTTGCACAGAAAGACAATAGAAACCCTAGAATAACACCCTGCAAATATCTGGACAAATACATGTTTACTGATTTGCACGAAGTCTTTTTCTTATATTTTCCACACTTATTGCATGAGTGGATACTAAGGTTGAAGGATAACCACACAACGAACCGGATTCAACAATTAGAGTAGAATCCGATACAGATTGAACAGTTACAACAGGTGAACAACAAGTTCACCCATGCAGTAGACTTTTGGCTTGACAGTATTATGGCAGGGTTTATAACAGAGTTTCAGTCGACACATCGAAGTCATATAGTGCAACGGAGAAAGAGTTTTTACGTGGACCTTGAGGAAGGTACATTCGATCCCTATATAATTTTATTAAGATACTTATATATAACAAAGGTTTAATGACAATGGAGTTAGACAACTAAAATTCCCTGCGTGCATGGGGGAAGGGGGAAAGCACTAACAGAAAGAGGAAAAATGGAAGGAAGAAAGGATAAGGACAATAAGGAGGAACCCTTGGACCCAATCATGATGGAGGACGACCATATCAAGCATATCATGGTGAGAACTGCAAAGACGCGTAGCGGAGTACCCTACTAATACAAGGCGAATACCAAGAAGAGAGCCACAGCCGTGAGGGAAGGCTTGGAGAGTGATGAGGAAGAGGTATGGGATCTTTGGGCTATGGAACAGATTGAGGAAATCCTATGCGCAACATATGAGATTAAGATGAGAGGTCCAAGAATGGGAATATAAGGTATCCATCCTATCCATATTAATGTCAGTGTGGAACCCATAAACCCATGTGCAACTAATGCACCAAAGAGAACACCACCATTTAGACAACTGAAATTCAGAAGCAGTCAGATAGAAGGAAGTACATCTACAAAAGAATCAAAAATTGGAGGAGCCAGTTTAGATAGAAATAGTCAGGTATCTACACCGTGCGGAGGTAGTAGTTCATCATTCAGGATGGCAAGACACGATCCCACTGTAACACCCCTGTTTCCCCCTAATTTGTAATTAATCATAGAATAGGAATTACCATGCTAATGCATGAGGAAAATGTAAATGTATTATTGCTTGAGTTGCCAATAACTGACTGTGGGGGTGAAGCCTTGAAAGTACTGGCCATGATATCACTAGAGGAAGAATGTGAAAACCATACAAGAGGGTTCATATATCAAATAACCCCAAATATTCATGATAAGGATGACAAACCTCCTTTGAATCCTAAGGAAAGGAAAGAAGTCAATGAAGAAAGAACGGTGGTTGAATCACCAACCACCCCCATGAATGGAAACATGGGTTGTCAACCCAAAGTAATGCAGGGACCTGCAGACCTGAGTTTCCTTCTGACAGAAGGAACAGGATAGGTCGACGAAACTGTCCAAGGTAAGAGGGACACAGAGGAGAGGAGAAGGACACACGAGACGGGAACGGGAGCTCGCAAGGGAGAGGCGCGAAGATCTCCAGTGGATCACGAACAGAAGGTCATGATATTGATGCAGAAGAGCATCTGAGAAATCTCACTTAGGCCACAAACGAGTGAGAAAGCTTCGAGTTCCAGAGAGAGAGAAACTGAAACAGAGAGAGAAACCTCAAGAAGAGTGAGAGTTCCCTGGTGATATCATGGCTTGGCACGGGGGTGGCCAGAGTGCTAATATTGAATGCCTCTGAGCCTATGGTCGGGTGGAAGTATGAACACCCACAGTCAGTTGGTTGGCGACAACCTATAATAGATAAGTGATTTCTTACTCTGTGTAATTTAGCTGTAACTGGGCATGAATTTGGTTATACAGTGTATGTTTCAGGAATTGTGCTTGATTTATGAATGGATATACTGTGTCTCTTTCCTTACTGCTTGGCTGTATAATTAGGCCAGTAAGAGATTATATGGATAGGACATGATTGGTACTCGTAAATACTCGTGTCCTAAGGTGGCTTGAGTTAGAGCCACGAATTCTGACTTCGTCGACCTTAGGCATAGTCTCATGTACACATGCCAACCTTCCTAGTTGTCTAGAGTCCCTTGGAGGATGAATTCTGATAAGCTCAGGAGAGGTAGTGTAGTTATGCGCAGGCTCCCTACGAGGCAAGTAGAGACCGAGACTCACTCAAGTCCTAGACTTGATGAATGAGCGCAAGGGGTGCGCAGAAGACTCTTCTAAGAGTCAAGCCCAGGAGAAAGAGAGAAAAACTCTTAATTCCTTCATACCTGAGAAAGTTCAGGAGGGACAACAATTTTTGTAAGTGTTGGCGAGACCCAATAGTCGGCTTGCAGTAGATGATCGAAGGCTAAGACCTTTGAAGCATCAGAATCTTATGAGATCGGGAAGAAAGACAAAGCTTAGGAGGAAGAGAAACAACGGTCCTTAGATCAACTGTAGAGTGTGGATCTGGACCATTGAAATCCTAGGTCCAGGCACACAGGATAGCGCGCAAGAGGAGAGGATCTGAACAGACGATATAGAACCATCAGATCTGGAGCGGGGACCGACATTCGTTGGATCCGGAGATAGGCACACGAAAGAAGTCCCAAAATCAATTCAACCATTGGATCTTTGGAGGACAGGTGGTGAACATCCGGAAGCCACCGGGGTTTCAGAACTTAGGCGTATAAGGGTGGTGAAGAACGAGGATTCACAATCACCAAAATCGCGAGGGTTATTCTGGATCGTTGGATCTAGGGTGACACATGGAAAATATCTAACCCATCGGCGTTTCGGTACCCAGGATACCCAAGGGCAAGTTTCCTTGTCTTCGCAAGTTGCGAAATCCCGACTTGCAAAACCCCGAAATGGTATAGTGTGGTTGGAATTTGGTCTTTCGGTGTTTCAGCACCCAGGATACCCAAGGGAAAGATTCCTTGTCTTCGCACGTCGCGAAATCCCAACTTGTGAAACCCTGAAATGGTATAGCATGGCTGGAATACGGCGTTTCGGCGTTTCGACACCCGGGATATCTAAGGGCCAGTCTCTTGTACTCACCAGTCCTTAAATCCCAACTTGCGAAACCTTGAAATGACATAGTGTGTCTAGAGTTTGGATGTCGGTGTTTCGGCACCCGAGAAACCCAAGGGTCAGTTCCCTTGTACTCGTCGGTCGCGAAGTCCCAACTTGCGAAACCCTGAAATGAGCTTAGCGATGAATACGGGCTTAGGAGTTTCGACTCCCATGAACCTAAGTGCGAGACCTTTTGTTTGTGCACATCGCGAAACCTTGACTTGTGAAACCCCGAAATAATAATAGCATGGATAAGTCTTGATGTTTTGGTATTTTGGCACCCGAGATATCTAGAAGCAAGTCCCTGGTACATGCCAGTCCTGAATTCCCGACTTGTGAAATCCCGATACGACTTAGCGCATGTAGATTTGGTTGTCAGTTTTTCGGCACCTGAAAAACCGAAGGTATGAACCCCTTGTCCTCTTCTACCATGAAAACCCGGTACGTGAAACTCCGAAAGGTGGGATGTCAGGTTTTAATCTGAGGCATTGTTAGATATGACAAATTTTTGGTCCCTTTCGGATTTTGGCACTTCGAGAGACAAGAGAGTAGGGAAACACATGCATCGCGATTTCCCAAATCGCGAAAGTTGGAAGCACCTCTCCGGTTAGGCCTGTGGTCATAGCCAATGATCACATGGGTAAGGATAAGGGATGGTAGGGTCTGCATCAGGCACCATAGGAATTCGGGGAATTATGTTATTCGGTGAAAAGAAGGAAAAAGCCAAAAAATATTAGTTCCCATAGTGGGTGTGTTACAAATTGGTATCATAGCATGGTTACAACACTTGGCTTGCTTGGGCTCATGTACAAGTCGTGTAAGGATATGTTGTTATCTGCATTTACTCCTTGAGGAGAAGGGCTACAGAATGAACCTGCAATTTTGGGATTTCTTGTTGAATTCCAGCAAAGGAATTATATTGTTCCTTTGTCAAAATGATAACTACTCTTATAGGAGTAGGGATGCACTGATCAATATTACTGATAAGACCTAAGTGTGAATAACAGAGGTGGAATAAATTG
>SNQJ01S0029150.1:89178-100335 GCA_010110895.2 Picea sitchensis
TGTTGTAAGCCCATAAGGAAGACCGATTTCCTGCTGAGCTAAAATGTTATGGGAAGGAAAGTCCCATAATTATGAATCTGGTTCCTGTGCGGAACAAATATGAAAACAAATTGTGGAATAGGAAATCTGTAGGTGACAGATTTACAATAGAATTATGAAAGTTAGAATTTATAATGATGTCTCACGAACCTTGTGTACCTGTGATACAGGTGAGAAGAAAAGATTTGTCCTGAAAGGACAGATGAAGGTTGTCACAGCTGAAAACGATGAACGTGGCTACTGCTGAGCCATGAAAACCCCGTGATAAGCCATGATCGCCTAAAAATTAATGTGTTGAGGTAACAAAAGCCAGAGGGACGCCTCGATAGAGAAAGTCTGAGGGACGCCTCGACTGTAAGACTCGATAGAGTCTCTAAAATTTTCCTGTGCGAGAAAACCTCGGCAAGGCAAGATGGATCACCCGAGGAACTATATAACAGTGAAGGGGATGCCCGAGCCTGGGCCTGGAGGGTGAGTGACCAAAGGGAAAAGGAGACCTTAATAATTCTTGTAAACAATTGGGATCATGCACACAATGGGTAGTTTCCTGTGCGGAAAAACCTTAGAAAGGAAGATAAAATCATGATAGCTCTTGTGAACTATTGAATTGGAATCATGCACCCAATGGGTATGTCAAGGAAAGCGATGAGCATGGATAAAAAAACTACCATGTGGATACAGATCCACAAACTACATAGATAAGTATTGTGCTAGAATATGAATTTTCCTTTTTAATTTTGAACAACAGTAAGATGTTTTCTCACAAAATTGTGATTAATGTGCTTGTTTTCCAAGAATTATTGAAGGCAGGTTATGAAGACTAAGATTTTGAAAGAGGACCTGACCGAGGATGAAGTTCAATCTTTCTGAAGTGGCCGAATGAGAAAGGCATCATGGGTGTTTTGAGAAAAGAACATCGAGGATGGTGTTCCTTTAAGGGGGAGGGAATTGTAACACCCATGTTTCCCCCCAATTTGTAATTAATCATAGAATAGGAATTACCATGCTAATGCATGAGGAAAATGTAAATGTATTATTGTTTGAGTTGCCAATAACTGACTATGGGGGTGAAGCCTTGAAAGTAATAGCCATGATATCACTAGAGGAAGAATGTGAAAACCATACAAGAGGGTTCATATATCAAATAACCCCAAATATTCATGATAAGGATGACAAACCTCCTTCGAATCCCAAGGAAAGGAAAGCAGTCAATGAAGAAAGAATGGTGGTTGAATCACCAATCACCCCCATGAATGGAAACATGGGTTGTCAGCCCGAAGTACTGTAGGGACCTGCAAACCTGAGTTTCCTTCTGACAGAAGGAACATGATAGGTCGGTGAAACCGTCCAAGGTAAGAGGGACACAGAGGAGAGGAGAAGGACACACGAGATGAGAACGGGAGTTCACAAGGGAGATGCGCAAATCTCTCCAACGGATCACGAATAGAAGGCCGCGAGATTGATGATGAAGAGCATCTGAGAAACCTCATCAAGGCCACAAATGAGTGAGAAATCTCTGAGTTGCAGAAAATAGGACCCGAACAGAAACTGAAACAGAGAGAGAAACCTCAAGAAGAGTGAGAGTTCCCTAGTGATATCATGGCTTGGCACGAGGGTGGCCAGAGTGATAATAGTGAATGTCTCTGAGCCTATGGTCGGGTGGAAGGACGAACACCCACAGTCAATTGGTTGGCGGAAACCTGTAATAGATAAGTGATTTCTTACTCTGTGTAATTTAGTTGTAACTGGGCATGAATTTGGTTATATAGTGTATGTTTCAGGAATTGTGCTTGATTTCTGAATGGATATACTGTGTCTCTTTCCTTACTGCTTGGATGTATAATTAGGCCAGTAAGAGATTATATGGATAGGACATGATTGGTACTCGTAAATACTTGTGTCCTGAGGCGGCTTGAGTTAGAGCCACGAACTGTGAGTTCGTCGACCTTAGGCATAGTCTCATGTACACATGCCAACCTTCCTAGTTAACTAGAGTCCCTTGCAGGACAAATTCTGTTAATCTCAAGAGAGGTAGTGTAGTTATGAACAGGCTCCCTGTGAGGCAAGTAGAGACCGAGACTCACTCAAGTCCTAAACTTGACGAATGAGCGCAAGGGGTGCGTGGAAGACTCTTCTAAGAGTCAAGCCCAGGAGAAAGAGCGCAAAACTCTTAATTCCTTCATAGATGAGAAAGCTCAGGAAGGACAACACTTTTCGTAAGTGCTAGCGAGACCCAATAGTCGGCTTGCAGTAGAAGATCGAAGGCTGAGACCTTTGAAGCGTAGGAATATTCCAAGATCGGGAAGAAAGCCAAAGCTCAAGAGGAAGAGCAACAGTAGCCTTTAGATCAACTGTAGAGTGTGGATCTGGACCATTGAAATCCTACGTCCAAGCACACAGGATAGCGCACAAGAGGAGAGGATCTAAATGGATGGTATAGAACCGTCATATCTGGAGTGGGGACCGACAGTCATTGGATCGGGAGATAGGTGCACGAAAGAAGTCCCGAAATCACTTCAATCATTGGATCGTTGGAGAACAGGTGGCGAGCATCTGGAAGCCACCGGGGTTTTGGAACTTAGGCATATAAGAGTGGTGAAGAATGAGGATTCGCAATCACCGAAATCATGAGAGTTATTCTGGATCATTGGATCTAGGGTGACACGTGGCAAAGATCTAACTCATTGGCGTTTCGGCACCCGGGATACCCAAGGGAAAGTTTCCTTGTCTTCGCATGATGTGAAATCCCAACTTGCGACACCTCGAAATGGTATAGCATGGTTGGAATTTGTTGTTTCATCATTTCGGCACCCGGGATACCCAAGGGAAAGATTCCTTGTCTTCGCACGTCGCAAAATCCTGACTTGCGAAACCCCGAAATGGTATAGCATGGTTGGAATACGGTGTTTCGGCATTTTGGCACCCGGGATATCTAAGGGCCAGTCTCTTGTACTCGCCAATCCCGAAATCCCGACTTGCGAAACCCCGAAATGACATAGTGTGTCTAGAATTTGAATGTCGGTTTTTCGGCACACGGGAAACCCAAGGGTCATTTCCCTTGTACTCGTCGGTCGCGAAGTCCCAACTTGTGAAACCCCTAAATGAGCTTAGCGATGAATACGAGCTTAGGATTTTTGGCTCCCAGGAACCTAAGTGCGAGACCTTTTGTCTGCGCACATCGCAAAACCCCGACTTGCGAAACCCTGAAATAATAATAGTGTGGATAAGTATTGATTTTTCGGTATTTCGGCACCCAGGATATCTAGAAGCAAGTCCCTGGTACACGCGAGTCCTGAATTCCCGACTTGTGAAATCCTGATACGGCTTAGCGCATGTAGATTTGGTTGTCGGTGTTTCGGCACCCAGAAAACCGAAGGTATGAACCCCTCATCCTCTTCTACCACGAAAACCTGGTACGCAAAACTCCAAAAGGTGGGATGCCAGGTTTTAATCCAAGGCATTGTTAGATATGACAAACTATTGGTCCCTTTCAGATTTTGGCACTTCGAGAGACAAGAGAGAAAGGGAACACATGCATCGTGATTTCCCTAATTGTGAAAGCCAGAAGCACCTCTCCGGTAAGGCCTGTGGTCAAAGCCAACGATCACATGGGTAAGGATAATGGATGGTAGGGTCTGCATCAGGTCCCATAGGAATTTGGGGAATTCTGTTCCTCGGTGAAAGGAAGAAAAAATCCAAAAAATGTTAGTTCCCATAGTGGGTGTGTTACACCCACTATTAGATTACCATAATTTTGAGGAGAAGCAGAAGAAGACCCAGAGAAGAATTTCTTCATTTGTGAAAAAATATGGGAAGAAAAAAATATCATTGATGAATATGCCAAACTCGCGCAGCTATCAATTACGCTAAGAGACTGCGCACTAGACTGGTACATGAGTCTAGACACAAACAGTGCCCCTGGGACGACAAGGACACTCGCATACATTAAGAAGTTACTGATAAATGAATTCGAGAAGTCGAGCTCAAAGGATCAGTACATGAATGAGATGATAAAAATAAGATAGAAACCAGGAGAGTCAGTATGGGAGATTGATCAGAGATTCAAGCAACTGAAGGGAAAGTTAAAAGATCTCATGACCGAGATGAAACATCGACACTTGTTTGTCAACTCACTAATCCCACATTTAAAATACATGTTGTGACAACAAAAGTTCCAGATTCAGGTAGAGGCTCTGCAGGCAGCCCTGCAACTGAAAGAAAACTAGTACCAGCAAACAGACCCAGCTATTGAAGAACTGAAAGAGGATTTGAAGAATCTAACGTTTCAACTGAACCAGAATAAGAACAAGGACAAACGAGAAGTCGTTTGGTGTACCACATGCATGATGGAAGGACACCACAAGAACGAATTTCCAATGTTTGCACAGTATATGGAAACAAGAATTCCAAATCTGTTACCACCAAGAGGACTATGGTACAAAATCTACAAGAAACTAGGTCACGACTGTTATCACTGCACGATGATGCAGAAATACCAGACAGTCCCAAAGAGCTCATATTGCACCTTTTGCAAGTGAGTGGGAAACGACAACAAATATTGTAGAACTATGGAGTTGATGTGAGAAAGGACATCAGACACATATAGAGTACAGGAAGAAATGATGACTGGGCAAGCAACACCACAGTTTAATCAATTTCCATCTCCATACAACACTGCGCAACAACAGTACAATATTGTGCAACCACTGTACAATAACGCGCAGCCACATTACAATACGACACGACCCCAGTACAATACCACATAGTATAATCAGGCACCTCATTATAAAACGCTACGAGGAGATCAAGTAGGATATAGAGGAGGAGGACGAGCCAGAGGAGGTTTCGGACGGGGTAGAGGACCAGTAGTGTATCACAATTTTCAACAATCGGGACACTATGCAAGGGAATGTCTGCTTCCACCAGCAACTTGTATGTATTTTTGCGCATCAGATCATGACACAAAATAATGTCCGACACTACTAGTAAAGATATAGGAAAAGGAATACAATACCAATCACAGAACACGTCAAAGGGATGCAGGACATGAAGAGATTGCAGGCAGAGCTAATCACTGCGCAAAAACAGAAACAAGCGCATCATGCTCAAATGGAACCACTGCAGGAGTGGGTAGCAGAAGTTTTGGCACAAGAAGAGGAATCTAAGACACAGATAGCATAGACCCATGTATAATGTGCAGGATTGATCAGTGACGAAGTTGTAGTAGAGGTAGTGGACACAATCAAGGAGAAGATTGCCTAGGCACAGACACAAGTACCATCATAATAAAGAGCCAAGATCCAAATATTTGTGGACGTAGCCCAGGAAGGGGTGAACCACGGTAATATCTATGTTATGTGATGAATGAATTTATATCTTTCCCGTGTTCAACAATTATTATGTTGAATGAATGAGTGATTATATTTCTTGTTTAAATGTTGTTGCGATGTCAAGGGAATAAGCTATGAGATTTACTGCATAGTTGTGGATAACAGTAGGTTACAATCACAAGTTAGAATAAATGGTTCAGAATACAGACCCCATATCTCGCGCTCAATCCTAGGCTGTGAACACATTAGTCTCGTAGCCACCCATTAAAGCTATCTCGAGTGAGACCGCGCAGATCATTCTGTGTGATGCGTTGCCTTCTGGTTTGCCAAGAGGGCCGATAGTTTTAGAGGCTTTGTTGGAAACTCGAAAGACATGAACCCTGGGTCAATACAAACTTAGACAATATAAGGGAACAACAATAACCAACAAGGGGTTATCTCCCAACTAGTACTAGTAAAATCATGGTAAGATCAGTATCAATGATGATAAAACCCCAACCATTATTGTCCAAATCAGGTGGATTTGTTGTCTCCAAAATAACAAGAGATAGAGTTGAGAGTTTCACATTCTACCACATTAGTGGGGAGGAGAGTTTCATGCCTCTCTCTATCTTCATGACCAACCTTGTGGCATTAACTATCCTATTCCCTAGATTAGGATGGCTAATTAGGGATGTACTAAGTGGTTCCATGCTCATGTCAATGGGGACCCACCCTATAAATTAAGTAGTTATTTCAAGTGGCAAATATCAACTTGATTTTTTCATACCTATAATGTGAAATAAAACTACAAGATTGGATAGATTAAAGAGATATCAACCCATGATAAATATTTAGAATACCATGTTCATGAAAAGGAATGGAAGTCCTTATACACACATTTTTTAATCTCACTAGGATAAGGTGAGATAGGAGGGATTATCACAATGTGTTTATATCCATCTCAAAAATGTCAATCAGTCCTTAAGAAATAAGTACTTGGGTTTTCCCCAGGATGGGGTGTCACACTCACATGCATGATCACACATCAACGTAATTCTTGGGGTGCCACCTGGTACTTTCTGCAATTACTATTCTCGATGGCTTTTATTTCCCCAACTCCCCTGACAATTCAAACCTCATGAACATTCAATCTAGTAGGCACGATGATTATCCGAAATGATTTCACTCGTACACTAGCTTGCAGAAGGATAATATTGTAGTTATGGAAGATTTCATTGTTGGAGTTATGGGTGAATCGACTCCACTGGGAAATGATCTCATCTCTCAAACTAAAGGTCGTTACAAGAATTTTCCTTTCATTGTCCCGTCAGTGATTAGAGGGAAGCTTTATTTTGTCTTTCTCGAAGGGTTCTGGCACCATTGTGGTTCGAGGATTCCGTGTTTCCCTATTATGGGCCTCTCCTTTATTATCACCATGCCTCAAGAGTGAGCTAGATCCAAGTGAGGCAGAAACTCCACTCATGGGGTCTATTCTAGGCATCGTAACCCGCCCTCCTCCTCAAGTAGCATGAAATCAAGGAAACACTCAATGGAAATTCATGAAGAAGAAAAAAATTCCTCTGTTGCACATCAGGACGAGAAAGAATCAATCCAAGCCAATGTTGAGGAAGATTGGAGCCATGCCATAATTGAAGAAGAGATTCCTCCACTCCATGAAGATGCACATGACGAACCTAGAGAGGAAGGTGGTGAGCATAGGGGTCCCAATGTTGAGGAGACGAGGAAAAGGAAATGGGGAATAGAGACTTAGTGAGAGGAGACACATCCTATGTAACGCACAGAATATCATCCCACTCAATTTTGTGCAAACCATATGCAACTCCTCTTCAAAATCCTTCGAGATATGGCAGAGATGAGATTCCGTCAGGAACAAATAGAAGCTCAAATTGGAGAACTTTATGACCATCTCTTAGGCCCACAACAAAATGTCATTGTTCTGGTTTGGCCAGCTCCACCTCCAAACTATGGCATAGATGATACACTTGGAGGATGAGAATATCTCGGCTATGTTTTATTAATCTTCTCTTTATATTAGAATCCAATTTATTTTGTCTTAGTTTGCTTAAGTTTATAGGAAATATTTAGTAAGATACATTTTCGATTTTGATAAACAAGGCAATATTTCTGCAAATCAAACTCATATGTCAGAGATAATTTCCTCTGTTGGCAGCTCTAGCATTATGACAAATACTATGTACTTGTTTTTTTTCAGTTAATAGAAGGTAACACCATTTCTAGCTTAAAAAAAAGTACTTGGGCCTAATTATATTTTATAGTTATATGCTTCAATAAATAAAATAGAAAAAGTATTTGAATATGATTATAAACAAATTTAAAATAGACAATTTAAAGAAAGAAAATCTAAATTATCATTATACAAGAGATCCAAAAGTGAGACCAAAATCAACAGATGATTGTATTGATTTCAATTCCAAATTACAACAGAATCTCTCTTTACAAACCTTTGTGAGGGTAAGGACCAAAGTTAGAATTAGAAGTCTATGGTGGAATTTTAAATCACACAAAAACAATTGATGTCTTCAAAGAAAAGAACAAGACGAGTAAAAATGTTGGATCAACCAAGTTGCAAATGCATCATTGTCTTGACTTTGCAAAAATAATAATTAGCATTGTAAACGCATTCAGAAATTAAATTAAAATTAATGGACTATCGAGACAAATGAATGATCTTTTGAAGCATGTCAAATATCTATGCTTATTAGTCCTTCTTCCTTCCACCTTCAATATAATCATTCTATCAACAAGGGGATTCAACACTATGCAATTCATAAATGAATGAAAGATGAATGAAATCTCACTATAGAACAAGATAAAACCTTTATCAGAATTGCCTCTCTAATCTCTCATGCCTTGTCCTTCCTCTTCTTGTCCTTTTATTCTACAATGAGGCAGTTCAAGTAGTTTAACTACCTTTTAGTTAGAAGACTAAATGATTTCAATTAAGTAGGAAAAAATTATTAAATAATGATAAATGATAATAAATAATAATTAATAGGTGGGGATGATCCAGAATCGGATCCAGAATCGGATCCAGAGCCAAGATGGGGCTCAGAAAGGCCTAAAAATCAAAGTGCTCAGAATCTCTTCAAAATGGACGTGTGCGTAGGCCTCAACATTACAAACCCAAAAAAACTTGAACGGGCTCAAACGGACGGCGTATTCTCTAGATATCAAGATCTATTCATTTTTCCAAACAAACAAAATTTTTATGATCGTACAGTCCGTACAGGTGACGTGGCAAGGTACATTTGGCAAGGTTCAATGTACTGACTGGGCATATGGAATGACACGTGGTAGGGTAACTGGGCATATATAATTCTGACATGTCAGATAGGTGGACCAATCAGGGAGTGACAAGTGTCATCACTGCAAGGGACACACGTGGCACGTTCGTACGGTGCTTACATGGCAACTACAGTGGCAGGAACAATGGCATGTGACGTGACAAATACGTGGCTGGAAGATGGTCAAATAGTGTGCTGACATGTGGCAATTAGATGGCGTATGGTATGGTGCCACGTGGCCTAGTCATGGGCTGACACATGGCACCCATATATTGGTTGTATATTTTGGCAAAATGTTGGAGTTTTTGGGGTTCGAACCGTGGACCTCATGGGCACCAAATCTTTGCGTAGGCCAGGCTACCAGCCCATCTATAGGTGTCACTTAAAAAGTATGGTTCAAATACTTTATTTAAGTTTGAATGGAGGGCTATTCAGCGGAGGATAGGGTTGGGGATAGGCCCCAACCCTCGTCGCGGTCGTGTGCATGCCCATACGACCTTTAGCACAGGACCACCTTCCTTACACTTTGGCGTGCGCGGGAATAGTGTTATGGGTCTAGCCTCCGGTCATGGGCATTACCATAAGACCTAGACCTTCCTAAAGTTTTGTCATGCGGTTTTCATATATATGCTACAACCCACGATTCCATCACTCGACACCATATGACCTGAGACTCTATATTGGTTGCTAGCACGGAGGTAGGGTTAAGCCTCGGTTGGTCGGGATAGCCCGTTGACCCAGGGCTTAACCATGGGCTTAACTATCAGGGGACTATCCAATGTATTTGTGCATGGAGCTTGGGGCCTGGACACATGGCCTATGCATGCGACCAGGAGCAGAAATCTAGGGGGGGGCAGTGTGCCCAGCTTTAGCGCAGGGCCACATGGAGGCGCCCATGTGACCAGGAGCATGAGGAAAAGGGGTTGCACCCTAAATTTTCCTATTAGTGGGTTTTAACTTTATTATATGGTTTTTAATTGATATTATCAATAGATTTGTGAGAGGTTGGCTAATATTGGGAGATATTGGGCCCTTTTTGAGGCCAGATCTTCGGGGGAAGTTGGGAGATGGTTACCAACTTAGGGCTTATAAACACCAAAGGTTCTTGAAGCCAGAGAAGAAGGTTCAGAACATAGTTATGCTAAATATTTTCCAAGCCAAATCCATTTTTATGCAGGGAAGTTGCTGAGGAGAGCACCTTTGTTGACCATTTCTGGGAGCTTTGGTCATCCAATTTCAGTGTCGTCTATTTTGTTGGTGTTAACCCCTAAATAATGGCTCATTACCCCTTAATTGGGGCATATTACATTAGTAATGTTATTTTATTTATGTCGGCTTTAGTCCATTAGTTGTAATTATACCTCCTAGTCTCCTATATGTACCAAGGAGACATTTTTATTTGGAATAATATTGTAATTGTACATTTATGTGGGAATAAGGAGGTTGCCCCCTCAAAGAGGCTTATTATATGAATTTCTCTCTTTTTCAAGGTTTTCAATACTTATTCTGAGGTTTTTCTATGCTATATTGATATTTGGTTCTTAACATATGGTATCAGAGCCCAAGGTCTTGGGGTTTCACTGCTACATCTGAGACACCTTTGAATTTTTGATATAATTTTTCTTTCTACAACGTTTTAGAAGGAACATCTTGGAGGATATTTAGTAGACAGATCAAGGTACGTTAGGTTAAAATTTCAGCTCCTTACACCTTATACTTTTGGAGATACAACCTATGCAAGATAGGGTTCTGGAATCATCCTGAACTGAGTCATTGCGAAATTTTCGCTATAAATTTTTTATGTAACGTTTCAGACCCCGAAATCTGGAGGATATTCACATAAATTAGTAAGTTATCTATGGTACAAATTTTAGATTCTGGGTCATTTTACATTTTTATATACACCCTGTGGAATATAGGGTATCTGACTAGTCCTATTGACTAGTCTCAAGAAGGTGTTCCATGTAAAACAATCATAACTTCTTCCTAGAGTATCCAAATTGAGTGAGACTAGTTGCATTGGATAGTGGACAGTCTGGAGTATTTATGGTACAAGTTTCATAATTTGATATCAATTATTTTGTGTGGGGAATGCTATACAAGTGAGATCTCCTGGAAAGGCCAAAAATAAACAAGTTGTGGGGAAGTTATCATAAATTCCACTTGGAACATCCAATTTTGATCAGACCTATAGCATTGTAGAGAAGAAATATCAGAGAACTACAAAAAATAAAGTTTCATACCCATAAGGGCCGAAACTTTGGAGATACAACAAAATAAATATTGTCTAGCAGAACCACCTCAAAATCAAGGTTCAAAAGTGATACTTGGCCAACATGCCACCCAAAAAGGGAACTTCTACACCAAATAAGCCTCCAAAAATTCCTACTTGGACTCTTGATGAAGGTGAAGAAATACGTAGGGACATAAATGAATTACAAAAGAAGACAGTGACAAAAGATGAACTACAAGGGATGATG
>SNQJ01S0029150.1:113196-124945 GCA_010110895.2 Picea sitchensis
AGGGTGATGAAAATATCCATTTTGTGTCCTCTATTTTTTGGATTTTTTGGAGTCCATATCAATATTGTGAGAACCATGCATCCATTTTTCTAACACAAATATGGAGCACATTTTCTCTTTGTGTCAAACCTACATTGTCATTTTTAGCATGAGACCAAGAAAAGCATCATGTCGACTTCACCAAATTTGATGTAAATTTGAATGACACGTCATCACCGTGTCATGGAGTGTTCTTCTAGTGTCACTTTTGCTTCATAATAGGGTGATGCAAAAACAATGCAAACATAATACAAACATGAAGCATTCAATGAACAACTGGATATAACAACGTAATAATGATGCAATAAAAACGCAAAATTATGTAAGCACGATGCAATAAAATTACAATTTTTTTAATATTTTCAACATTGTATGTACAATGCAAATGTTATGCTAATGTGACAAAAAAATCCCATTGCAAAAAATCAATGCATGCTTATAACAAAACTTGACCAACGGTTTGAGGGTCATACAGTGTTGCAAATAAAAATGCTACAACCTTGTATTGTAGTAGTGGTATGGCTCATTTGCATCGTTTTCTAAGAGTAAAATATGTTCTACATGCTAGAGCTAAGAGGCACTTGGATTTGAGTCAAATTTCATTGGTTAAGGACTCGAGACAAACTCACCAAATCATTTTTTGAGGCCATATACACTTAGGATTTTGGGGAAAGACTTATTGTCCTTGAAAGAGGGACAATATGTGTGACTATCTAAGAAAATATTGAATGTGATTTTGTGAGTCATTGAAAACTTGTATGTTATATTAGGAATAGACTAAGGTATGTTAGGTGGATGTGTAAATATTCTTAGACATAGTCCTGAGTGAACTCTTTTATGGACACAAGAGGGCATGTGATCAATCATTGAATCAAGTTGATTTAAGGACACCCCTTTGTGAAATAATTGATGATAAATCTCTAGGATTAGATTGGCTCCCATGCTAATTTTATAAATCAATGTGGGGGTTTAATTGGATTGTAATCATTTTATAAATGTATAAAGAGGCTATGAAGAATAGGAACTTTGTGGCTTGAATTAATCAATGACATATTAAGTTCATCTCTAAGGTGGGGAACCATGATCATATTATAAGCTAAAGACCGATTATGTTACTCAATGTCTCCTATAAGATTTTGAATAAGCCCTTGGCACATTGTATCAAACACATCCCACCCAAAATAGTGTGGCTTGCAAAGACTAGCTTCATTTATGGTTGATCCATCTTGGAAAATGTCTTTATATTATGGGAGGACTTGGAATGGGCCTAGTCCTTAGACCAATATTATCTTTCAATTAAAAAATACATAAAAAATTCATGCAACTACATGGCCCTGACCATTCATCCTAGCCATGTTAAAAGCTCTAGGATTTGGATCCTTCTTTGTTAGTGCAATTGAAACTTTCTTTGTTGATGCCTCATCATGTTTTTCCATTAAAGGTGCAAATTTGAGGGATTGGCTTATTTAGGTCTATTATACTAGGACGTCCTCTTGACTTTGAATATTTTGGTTGGAGAAGCCTTGGGATACCTTATTTAAAATCAAGTGGGACAAGGCGTCATTAAGGGCATCCTATTTCCAAAGCTTGAATATGAGCAACTTATTGCTTGAGCTTTCTGGAGATAAATTGTGTATAAAATTTTGAAATGTCCAACTTTTCGAGTGGACACTCCACCCATCATCAAGGACAAATAAAGCTGAAAAAATAATAGAAAAGAGTACTTGGGTGGGTATTTATAGGGTTAAAAATTAAGGTTAACAGTGGTGGGAAAAAAAGGAGTTGCTGGAAATAAATGTTATTTAATGCTAACATTAAAATTGAAATTAAAAGAAAAGGTTAAAGAAAAAAAAGTTTGAAATTAAAAGAAAATGTTAAAGAAATTAAAGTTTAAGAAATCGAATTTGTTAAGTTTGTATTTCCCAGGAAAAAAAAGGAAGAATAACATTAGAGTGAGGGATAAAAGATAAAAATTAAACCAAGAAATAAAAAAGAAAGAAGAAATCAAATAATAATAATAATAATAAATAAATTAAATTAAATTAGAATAGCAACTCGTTAATAGTTAATTTTCTTTCGATTCTTTCATCATTATCTTATAGGATCAATCCTCATGGGATAACACTATAGAATGCCTAGATATGTTTTATGTTTTGTTTGGGTTCCAACACAATGGAAAAAAGAATAGTCTTATAAATAAAGCCAATTCCTAATTCCTAATTGGTTTGAGGGCCAAGGATGGTCTTGGATTCAACCGAGTCAAATATTTAAGTTTCTTGGGATACCCTTTGTATTCCAAATCATTTCCAATGTGTTGGGGTAGGTGGTTGTCTAAAAGGTCCAAATAGGTGGAAAAATGGATCATAGTACCCATCACCTTAATAACCAAATTCTAGATATGCACCAAGGTGCTTGCTACTACCCATCATGTTTACTAGTTTTCATGTTGGGTTCCCTCTATGAAATCTCACCAAAGGATTGAGAAGTGTCTTAGAAACTTTATATTGATCAACAACTTTGTCACCTAAGTATTACACAGAATACATTGGACTTGTGTTGAACTCCAAGGCCCTTGGTGGGGTTTGGGAATCTTGACTACCTAGACAGATGCCAATACCTATCTAAAAAAATGGGGTTTCAAGCCATGGACGGAAAACAAACTTGGAAGTTTTTGTTGAGAAATCTTGGTAAACCCTTTGAAAAATAATTATGCCAATGTCTTGCCATCTAGTGTTTTATGAAAAATTATGTTATGTCAATATGAAAGGATCATCTATTGCCCATAGAATTTGGAAGAACTAAGAAGACACCAATCCATTTCTAACTTGGTCAATGGTGATACCTCTCACTAAAATGAATCTAGGGACTTCACTCCAATGACCATTGAATCTAGGGACTTCATTACTGATATTGATGAGAAAATCATATTCAAATATTTCAGTTCTTGACCCTTAGATTCTACAAGAAAGGTGTTGTATTGGAAAATGGTACTTAAGGACTGTATTTCATCTCTACAATTAAAGGAAAAATTATATTTCCCAAACCTGATAATATTATTCTTAATAGAGTGTGTAGCGTAGTTTGTGATGACATATCCTTGAGCCTAGGGGTAATACTAGAAAGGGAATATTTCCAAGGTCTTCATAAGTACAACTATATTTATTGATATAGTTAGTTGTACATAAGACCAACCTTGGATAACTTCCTATAAAATGAGCCATGGAGCATGGGATATAGATAAAAATGTAGGGTTTTTATGATAAGTAGCATGTGGAAGATAGGTTTTGGACCTAATAATAATTTTTTACATGGCATTTAATAATGGGGTGGTTTATTATAAATGGGAGACTCAGACAACCAAGTGTTTAGAATATGAAATTTCCTTACTGTGGATGTGCTAAATTGCTAAAACAACTTTTCTAATTTTGTCCCCTTGCTAAGTCTAGGCGAGGGTGAGATAAGTCACTATGTGGTCAAATTCCCCTTACTTCCATTTCCCGAAGAATTTCTCTCCTAAGAGATAAAATCCCTTGGGCTATAGTATTTTAGTTTATTTGGTTGCTTATTTCTATGTAAATACTATTTTTCTAATGGAATATGAGAAATAATTCTTTATTTAATAAGAAGGGGTATATTGACTCGCAAATTCGCCACTAGTTATATAGCCTGCAAATAGTTGCAAGGCATACTAAAAAATATCTTATTATAAATATAATTAGTTGGTGGGACCCCTATAAGAAAAATGAAGAGTTATTTTCAGTTATTCCTAAAATTATTAACATATACATGTTTATATTTCTAATGACATGATGATTTACACCTGGGATTTTCCTGACAACGATAATATTTTCACTCCTTTAGTTTGATTATAAGGTCTACTTCATCACTTGGTTGCATATGAAAAGTTAAGGCTATGCTCAGACAATTTAAAGAGTTGGTGGCATTTCACGCACCCATACAAAGAAGGGTCTCATTACAATTTTAATGGGTCACTTTGGTTATTATAACCACACGTGATATTGTTCAACATGCAAAAACGTTTGTGTATATAGCATATGTTTAAAGGTGGTTTTGAAATTTATATTACAAATACTATGCCGTATGATATGTGTAAAGAATGAAGGATCAAGCTTCATATAACATATGGTAACTTTGATTTAGATGATATTATATATTGTTTTGAGCTATCATTCGAGCTTTGGTACATGTTGGGTGCTCAAATCGACATATATTAATAGATTTCATATGTGATATGTTATAAATGTGGGTTTAAATGGTGAACATGAAATAACTAAACCTTAATCACTGATTCAAGCCGTCATTTGGTTATAACAAATTAACAATTGTGATTTGGAGGTTCCCTTGCATACATGGCACTCGTTCTAGTCTATGATTAAGTGGCATTTCAATTGTTTCAAAGTGGAAATATGACCTGGCAGAGGGTTTGTTGCATATGGTAATAGACACAATGTGATATCCACCCATGCATTCGATTCACATGGACATGGGCATTGAATTCCACGTTCCATGTATGCCACCCTCAATATTGAGTTTTGTCCATTTCATTTTTCATTTGGGTCATTGGAGAAGTGTTGTAGCAATAATCTAGTAAACAAGACCGACTATGGTGGTTCCATAACTGTTACACCAATTGTTTTTTAAGTATTTATAGTGCATGGACAAAGGTATGCACACACCAACTAATGTATTCATCATATATATATGTTTTTGCAATTAAAATTTTAATATTGGCTCTATGTGGATTGGTTTCAAGCATGTATATCCCTTCCCTTAATCTTTCATCCAGGGTGTCAAATGATTTTGATTGTTCTCTTTCATGCTAAATACATTCACACAAACACTTTCCATTCCGTAAAAAAGAAAATATTGTCATTGTTGTTTTCTTAAATGGAGACATGGGTTCGAGGTTTGGCTTAGTTCTTTTCGTTGTCCACAACATAATGGAGTTTGATATGAATATTCCTACCTCTCTCAGCTCAACTTATCTGGAATATATTGTTGTTGTGTTGAGAAATTTTTTCTTGGGTCCCTTTGTATGTGTTTGCTTTGTCCCAGGGTTCATACCCATATACATTCATTAATCCCAACGCTTTATCAATATGGGTTTTCTTGAAGTTTTAACCCTGGACTTTGTTAGTCATATGCATACCTATATCCTCAGTCAACTTTAGAGTTATATGGGTTCATGGTTTTGTGATTTATTTTCTAAGTTTGAAATCGTGATTTTAGAAATAATATTGATGAACTATGGTTCTGCTCGAGTTTTGAGTTCTGGGAAATATAAAAAATGTTTGATAAGCTCGACTTGATGGGTCTCGAACTCTCTTCCTAATAATAAACACACATATAGAGATATTTAAGTTCGTGGGTTTTGACTCTAAAAGATAATAGTGTATGATAGATTGAAAGTTCATTTTATTTGTGCATAATTTCAAATTCAAGGGGACTTGTGTTGGATTACTGAGAGGGGGGGGGTGAATCAATAATAAAACAATTTAATATTTTTTCACCATAAAATGCAAGTGTTATATCTATGTAGCATTATCATCCAATAGTTGCAGAGTAAATAAACAATGAACAAATAAGCAATCATACACATACACAATACACCAGTGTTTTACGTGGAAACCCAAAGCAAGAGAAAACCACATAATTATTTTTCTTATATGTATTTAATAATTACATTCATTGGAAGCACCAACTTTCTTTGTTTTCCAGCTGCAACTGGAAGGAGGCTTCAACCCCCTAGTTTCTCAGGCTACAACTTGAGGGAAGATCCAACTCCCCAATTTTATGGCTACAACCAAAAGGAGGCTACAACCCCCTATGTTTTTTGGCTACAACCACCTATCCTTGCTCCGTCCAACCGCCATAAAATATAAGTGGAAAATGTAGAAACTCAATATGTCACTGAGAAACATGTCAATGTATACTCATCAACCATTCTGATCTAATCACATATACCTCAAATGTAGAAACTAAATATTTCACTGAGAAACCTGTCATTGTATACTCTTCAACCAATTTGATCTGATCACATATACCTCAAACACTATACCCCAAGTTTGTACCTCAAGCCATGTGCTAGAACCTCATTGTTATACAACCTATATCTGTACCAATAACTTCAACAACATACCTCAACCAAAAGTCCTCAAACATGAACCAATACTAAACTTCAGTAGATCTACCTCAGATCAACTCTACAACAAGCCATAAACTCCCAAGAAGGAATCCAACATATTTACAAGGAAAACCCTCAACTTGATTCATAAATTCAACATACACATATGAGAACCATACCTTTTTTTTTTCTTGTAGCGTTCTGTTGCCGTGATTTTTTTGCCGCACTTTTTCTACTGTGGTTTTTCTGCCGCACTTTTCCTGCTGCGATTTTTCTGCCGCACTTTTTCTGTTGCACTTTTCCTGCCGCACTTTTTCTGCCACACTTTTCCTTCCACACTTTATCTGTTGCAATTTTTCTGCCACACTTTTTCTGCCACACTTTTTCTCTATCAATAATACTTTCCCAAATAACCTTTCACAAAAATAGATATTCAATGATATTCAAGTGTGATTAAATGAGAGAGTCTTGCCTCTTATTTATACTTTCATGTAGAATCCTCAAGGGGTTACCTTTCAACCATCTTAACCCACTTTCCTTATTTTAGGGTTTATAACCACTTGTCCACTTAACTTAACCACTTTCCATAATTAGTAAGTTCTCCATTAACTTTATTATTTAAATAATTTCATTTGCATCCTCTTTGAATTATAGTACACTCATCAATTCACTTTATTATTTAAATAATTTCTTCTTTGCAAACACGTTGACTACTTTGACCTTTTGGGGCTTCTAGATGACTCATGAGGGTTCTCCAACTTCACATGGCCATAACTCTCTAACCGTGAGGATTTATGTGGTGTTCCACATACCATTGGAAATGGCATGACATGTACTATCCATCTATAATAGTTTTACCTGAAAATATATCAAAAATCATACCATTATTCATCAAACAAACTTGGGTCCTTACCCAAACCTTTGTGCTACCGGGATTCGCTACCAGACTTTCTTCAAGGGTTGACATCAATGCCAACCAACCTAATTAATCAATAACTTGTTTATCTTATGCTCAGACTTAAAAAAAAAGATTGTTTATTTTGTTGTTGGCTCCAGAATGCTTGCCACCATGCATGTTTCATGGTAAATTTGGATAATTGGTTTTGAGAAGGTTATTACTTCAAGCATGAGTTCAATCTTAGTTTCGATGGTTGAATCCATTTATTCACAAAACTAGATTATCTTCCTATTCGATTTGGATCCAAAATGGATAAGTACTTAATCCATGTTGTGGATTCTTTAAAAGTTATCACTCTCATTCCATAATCAATACTTTTCGGATTAAAGAATGTGAATGTATATATTACAAATTATTGTTGAGATGATGCTCTGCCTATTCAAAATATTGACGATGAGATTCTAATGTATATTGGATACGAGTTTATGATTACATGGAATTTGGTTTTAAAGAATAAACTATGTTTGGGAAAATAAAATTATTATCTATACTCAACATTTATATAAGCTTACATGATATGAAGACCTCTGTTTTGACTATATGGGCTGAAGGTTGAAAACATTTGATCGTGGTCAAATATATAAGGAGTAAATGAACCTTTATTTCTTTTCTTTTATACATGCAAGACCAAACCCCCTCATTGTTTCACTTTCCATGAATTATTCCACAAAATCACAAAATCATACATCATTTAATTTCATATTATTCTCCCCGTGTTGTATAAATTGAAAATGATTTTAAAGGAAAATTTTGGTAGCATGACATATACGGCTTGATTTTTGATTGGTATAATGGACAACATGTTAGAAGATTAATAGAGAATCATATTTGGATTATGAACATGTATCATACATTCCTATCATATATTTTCATTTTACATACATTACAAATCCCCTCATCTCTCCCAATTTCATTATGTTTCCCAAGTTCTAAAGTAAATAATGAATATAAATTGAGGAGAGATAAGTAATGCACAATATGGAGTAATGAATAAAGGCATAAATGGACTATTTATTCTTTAGCTTTCCTTTTCCCTCATATTCCCTTGGTTGTTTGCATGTTTGATTTCCTAATGACTTAGAGCCACTTTAAAATTATATTTTATGCAAAGATTGTAATTGATGATTTACTTGTTATTAGTTGTATATACTAATATGGTATTCATGAATATCTAGATGAGTTTCGTCAACAAAGACAATTATAATAGAGGAAACAAAGATAACAAGGGAAATAGAGAGGAACCAAAGATAACAAGGGAAATAGAGAGGAACCAAAGATAACAAGGGAAATAGAGGAGGACAACCTCCCATTAAAATATAATTTCTAAATTTTAAGATAGTACTTTAATTTCAGTTTGACTGGTGGACTTATTTACATATTTATATTTTTGGGGCAATATATAGATTTATTTATTTTTGGCATATTTATTATATTTTGGGAAGCACAAGCGTATTTATGGCACATCTATTTTTCGATTGTTGGATGCACATGTTTTTTATGATGATGAGATGGCATGATATGCATATTAAAATTATGAAGGAACAAGGGAATATTGAAAATTAAACAAATAAAGAGACGTGTAGGGGGACCCCTGATCCAAAAAGATCTTTTAAACGACAATGGTTAAGTTATTTAGCATGTGTTAATTAACCAGTTAAGGAAGATGAATGAAAGAGGAACAATTATAGAAGACACATAGCAGCCATATAAACATGTACATATCTAGAAATAAACAAGAAGAACAACAAACCATAAGACACCAAGGTGATAATGGAGTTCGACAATCTCTCCTACGTCTTCATGCCTTTGTCTCAGTGGGTGAGGCTTTCTTATTTATGTTCAAAGATTTAAAAGGACATCATAACAGTGGAAAAAAATGTTACAAACTGATCTGGTCTTGTTCTACCAGATCTTTGGAACCCAACAAAATAGACGGCACTAAAATCGGATGATCGGAGCTCCCAGAAATGGCCCACAAATGTGCTCTCCTCAACAACTTCCTTGCATAAAAAATGGCTTTGGCTTGGAAAATATTCAACATAAATCTATTCTGAACCTTCTTCTCTGGCTTCAATAACCTATGGTTTTTATAGGCCTGAATTTGGTAACCATCTCCCAAATTCCCCCCAAGATCTGGCCTAAAAAAGGGCCCAATATCTCCCAATACTAGCCAAAATCTCACAAATATGTTGATAATATCAATTAAAAACCATATAATAAAGTTAAAACCCACTAATAGGAAAACTTTAGGGTGCATCTCCTTTTCCTCACACTCTTGGTCACATGGGCGCCTCCATGTGGCCCTGCACTAAAGCTTGGCATGCTACCCCCCTTGGATTTATGCTCCTGGTCGTATGCATAGGCCATGTGTCCAGGGCCCAAGCTCCACGTGCAGATACATTGGATAGTCCCCCGAAATTTAAGTCCATGGTTAAGCCCTTGGTTGGCGAGCTAGCCCGACTAATCGAGGCTTAACCCTACCTTCGTGCTAGCAGTCAATACCGAGTCTTGGGTCATATGGTGTCGAGTGTTCGAACTGTGGGTTGTAGCATATATATAACAATCGTGCACCAAAACTTTAGGAAGGTCCAGGTCTTATGGTAATGCCCATGAATGGAGGCTAGACCCATAACACTATTCCTGTGTGTGACGAAGTGTAAGGAAGGTGGTCCTGTGCTAAAGGTCGTATGAACATGCACACGACCGCGCCAAGGGCTGGGGCCTAGCCCTAACCCTATCCTCTGCCGAATAGCCCTCCATTCAAACTCAAATAGAAGCTTTGAGCCATACTTGTTAAGTGACACCTGTAGGCGGGTTGGTATTCTAGCCTACGCAAAGATTTGGTGCCCATGAGGTCCACAGTTCGAGCCCCATAAACTCTAACATTTTTCCAAAACATACAACCAATACATGGGTGCCATGTGGTAGCCCATGACTGGGCCACGTGGCACCGTACCATACGCCAACTAACTGTCGCGTGTCAGCACACTATTTGACCATCTTCCTGCCACGTCACATGCCACTGTTCCTTTCACTGTACCTGCCACATAATCATCGTATGAATGTGCCACGTGTCACCCTTGCAGTGGTGACATGTGTCACTCCCTAATTGGTCCACATGTCTGACATGTTAGCAATCCGTATGCCCAGTCACCCTACCACATGTCAGTCCATACACCCAGTCAGTACATTGAACCCTGCCACGTGTAACTTGCCACGTTAGTTGTACAAACTGTACAATCATCAAATGTTTGCCTGTTTGGAAAAATGAACAGATCGCGATATATGGAGCATACGACGTCCGTTTGATCCCATTCAAGTTGCATCGGGTTCGTAACGTCGAGGCCTAGGCACACGTCTGTTTCTAAGATATTATGATCATTTTGATTTCTAGACCTTTCTGAGCCCCATCTTGGCTCTAGATCCAATTCTGGATCACACCTCCCCACTAAGGACCTTTTGGTCCTCCAAAAGGTTACACACTAAACTTTATAGATTACATACTCATAAGGAGAAAAAAAACACTATTTTATTCAAAATGATGTTATAACAGTTTATCATTTCAACATGTGTGATTACATTAATGGAAGAAAAATACAATGAAGATGTGACATCCACTTCTGGAAAAACCAAGTGGTTGGTTTATTTCCTTCATGGTGTTCCTCTTGCTTCACTGGTAATGCCTCTTCCTTCGTGAGTACTTGCGCAATCCTTTTGTCCTTCTTTGGACGAAGCTCCAGATTAAGCTTCCAACAATTAGCCTTTTGATGTCCACCCCTGTTGCAATAAGTGCAGTGAGTTTTTTGCATCCAGACTTGTTTGCCCTTCTCTTTCTTCCGTTGTGTATTTGAGTATTTATGTCATGTCACCTTCCTGGTCGACATAAACTTCATGTACAAAGATTGTCTCTTCCAACACTTGGCAACACAATGCTTGGGTGAATGACAAAAAGTACAAGGATACATATTTCACAAGTTTCAGATTACATGATTATGCTTTTGATAATAAAAAAGAGAATTGGTAAAATCATGAACATTATACCTTCCTTTCTGATCTTTACCTTTCTTTGGATATGACTTGCATACACTATCACAATCATAGAGTGATATGCCAACACCTTTCGTGAATCGATACTGCAATGACTTAGGCTGGTGATTTGAAGCATTACTTGCTTCTGAAGTTTTGGAACTGATCTTGGAGGATGCTCCAATATCCTCTTCACCATATACCAATCCTAAATAACAAGGTCTTTCCACAACCTCTATGGGATTAACGATACCTTTTCCCTCAATTCCAAGGCCCTTTCCTTCATAACCCATCCTGGTTAGCAATTTCAAACCTATACCTCTTGTATGCTTTTCAAATGCACCAAAACCATCTTGATGGGAACAAGGAGAATGATCCGGATTTATGTAGGAACACAATGAAATACAGAAATACACATAAACACAGAGATGCAACGAAAATAATACTTCATTTCATTAATAATAAATGACTGAAATATGCTTACAGACAGAATGGAAATAAACTAGCTAGGGCCCTGGTAGCTTATCTCTGAGAAGAGATGTGGCTGCTACTCGCATCCGTGAGAAGATGATTACAATGAG
>SNQJ01S0029150.1:132078-154369 GCA_010110895.2 Picea sitchensis
GAGGGTTTTCCTTGTAAATATGTTGGATTCCCTCTTGGGATTTTATGGCTTGATGTAGAGTTGATCTGAGGTAGATCTACTGAAGTTTAGTATTGGTTCATGTTTGACGGCTTTTGGTTGAGGTATGTTGTTGAAGTTATTGGTACAGATACAGGTTGTATAACAATGAGGTTCTAGCACATGGCTTGAGGTACAAACTTGGGGTATAGTGTTTGAGGTATATGTGATCAGATCAAATTGGTTAAAGAGTATACAATGACAGGTTTCTCAATGAAATATTCGGTTTCTACATTTGAGGTATATGTGATTAGATCAGATTGGTTGATGAGTATACATTGACATGTTTCTCAGTGACATATTGAGTTTCTACATTTGCCACTTATATTTTAGGGCGGTTGGACGGGGCAAGGACAAGTGGTTGTAGCCGAAAAACATAGGGGGTTGTAGCTTCCTTCTGGTTGTAGCCATATAATTGGGGAGTTGTATCTTCCCTCAGGTTGTAGCCTGAGAAACTAGGGGGTTGGAGCCTCCTTCCAATTGCAGCTGGAAAACAAAGGAAGTTGGTGCTTCCAATGAATGTAATTCTTAAATACATCTAAGAAAAATAATTATGTGGTTTTCTCTTGCTTTGGGTTTCCACGTAAAACACTGGTGTATTGTGTATGTGTATGATTGCTTATTTGTTCATTGTTTATTTACTCTGAAACAATTGGATGATAATGCTACATTGATATAACACTTGCATTTTATGGTGAAAAAATATTAAATTGCTTTATTATTGATTCACCCCCCCTCTCAGTAATCCAACACAAGTCCCCTTGAATTTGAAATTATGAACAAATAAAATGAACTTTCAATCTATCATACAATATTATCTTTTAGAGTCAAAACACACAAACTTAAATATCTCTATATGTGTGTTTATTATCAGGATGAGAGTTCGAGACCCATCAAGTCAAGCTTATCAAACATTTTTTATATTTCCCAGAACTCAAAACTCGGACAGAACCATAGTTCATCAATATTCTTTCTAAAATCATGACTTCAAACTTAGAAAATAAATCACAAAACCATGAACCCATATAACTCTAAAGTTGACTGAGGATATAGGTATGCATATGACTAACAGAGTCCAGGGTTAAAACTTCAAGAAAACCCATATTGATAAAGCGTTGGATTAATGAATGTATATGGGTATGAACCCTGGGACAAAGCAAACACATACAAAGGGACCCAAGAAAATTTTTCTCAACAACAACAATATATTCCAGATAAGTCGAGCTGAGAGAGGTCGGAATATTCATATCAAACTCCATTACATTGTGGACAATGAAAAGAACTAAGCCAAAACTCGAACCCATGTCTCCATTTAAGAAAACAACAATGACAATATTTTCTTTTTTACGGAATGGAAAGTGACTGTGTGAATGTATTTAGCATGAAAGAGAACAATCAAAATCAGTTGACACCCTGGATGAAAGATTAAGGGAAGGGATATACATGCTTGAAACCAATCCACATAGAGCCAATATTAAAATTTTAATTGCAAAAACATATATATTTGATGAATACGTTAGTTGGTGTGTGCATACCTTTGTCCATGCGCTATAAATACTTTAAAAAAAAATGGTGTAACAGTTATGGAACCACCATAGTCGATCTTGTTTACTAGATTATTGCTACAACACTTCTCCAAGGACCCAAATGAAAAATGAAATGGACAAAACTCAATATTGAGGGTGGCATACATGGAATGTGGAATTCAATGCCCATGTCCATGTGAATCGAATGCATGGGTGGATATCACATTGTGTCTATTACCATATGCAACAAACCCTCTGCCAGGTCATATTTCCACTTTGAAAAAATTGAAATGCCACTTAATCATAGACTAGAATGAGTTCCATGTATGCAAGGGAACCTCCAAATCACAATTGTTAATTTGTTATAACCAAATGATGGCTTGAATCAGTGATTAAGGTTTAGTTATTTCATGTTCACCATTTAAACCCACATTTATAACATATCACATATGCAATCTATTAATATATGTCGATTTGAGCACCCAAAATGTACCAAAGCTCGAATGATAGCTCAAAACAATATATAATATCATCTAAATCAAAGTTACCATATGCTATATGAAGCTTGATCCTTCATTCTTTACACATATCATATGGGATATTATTTGTAATATAAATTTCAAAACAACCTTTGAACATATGCTATATACACAAATGTTTTTGCATGTTGAACAATATCACTTGTGGTTATAATAACCAAAGTGACCCATTAAAATTGTAATGAGACCCTTCTTTGTATGGGTGCGTGAAATGCCACCAACTCTTTAAAATGTTTGAGCATAGCCTTAAATTTTCATATGCAACCAAGTGATGAAGTAGACCTTATAATCAAACTAAAGGAGTGAAAATATTATCGTTGTCATGAAAATCCCAGGTGTAAATCATCATGTCATTAGAAATATAAACATGTATATGTTAATAATTTTAGGAATAACTAAAAATAACTCTTCATTTTTTTTATAGGGGGTCCCACCAACTAATTATATTTATAATAAGATTTTTTTTAGTATGCCTTGTAACTATTTGCAGGCTATATAACTAGTGGCGAATTTGCGAGTCAATAGACCCCTTCTTATTAAATAAAGAATTATTTCTCATATTCCATTAGAAAAATAGTATTTCCATAGAAATAAGCAACCAAATAAACTAAAATACTATAGCCCAAGGGATTTTATCTCTTAGGAGAGAAATTCTTTGGGAAATGGAAGTAAGGAGAAGTTGACCACATAGTGACTTATCTCACCCCCGCCTAGACTTAGCAAGGGGACAAAATTAGAAAAGTTGTTTTAGCAATTTAGCACATCCACACTAAGGACATTTCATATTCTAAACACCTGGTTGTCTGAGTCTCCCATTTATAATAAACCACCCCATTATTAAATACCATGTAAAAAATTATTATCAGGTCCAAAATCTATCTTCCACATGCTACTTAGCATAAAAAACCTACATTTTTATCTATATCCCATGCTCCATGGCTCATTTTATAGGAAGTTATCCAAGGTTGGTCTTATGTACAACTATCTATATCGATAAATATAGTTGTACTTATGAAGACCTTGGAAATATTCCCTTTCTAGTATTACCCCTAGGCTCGAGGATATGTCATCACAAACTACGCTACACACTCTATTAAGAACAATATTATCAGGTTTGGGAAATATAATTTTTCCTTTAATTGTAGAGATGAAATATAGTCCTTAAGTACCATTTTCCAATACAACACCTTTCATGTAGAATCTAAGGGTCAAGAACTGAGATATTTGAATATGATTTTCTCATCCATATTAGTAATGAAGTCCCTAGACTCAATGGTCATTGGAGTGAAGTCCCTAGATTCATTTTAGTGAGAGGTATCACCATTGACCAAGTTAGGAATGGATTGGTGTCTTCTTAGTTCTTCCAAATTCTATGGGCAATAGATGATCCTTTCATATTGACATAACGTAATTTGTAATGAAACACTAGATGGAAAGACATTGCCATAATTATTTTTCAAAAGGTTTACCAAGATTTCTCAACAAAACCTTCCAAGATTGTTTTCCATCCATGGCTTGAAACCCCATTTTTTTAGATAGGTATTGGCATCTGTCTAGGTAGTCAAGATTCCCAAACCCCACCAAGGGCCTTGGAGTTCAACACAAGTCCAATGTATTCTATGTAATACTTAGGTGACAAAGTTGTTGATCAATATAAATTTTCTAAGACACTTCTCCATCCTTTGGTGAGATTTCATAGAGGGAACCCAACATGAAAACTAGTAAACATGATGGGTAGTAGCAAGCACCTTGGTGCATATCTAGAATTTGGTTATTAAGGTTGTTAGAATTTGGTGCATACCTATTTGGACCTTTTAGACAACCACCTACCCCAACACATTGGAAGTGATTTGGAATGCAAAGGGTATCCCAAGAAACTTAAATATTTGACTCGGTTGAATCCAAGACCATCCTTGGCCCTCAAACCAATTAGGAATTAGGAATTGGCTTTATTTATAAGACTATTCTTCTTTCCATTGTGTTGGAACCCAAACAAAACATAAAACATATCTAGGCATTCTATAGTGTTATCCCATGAGGATTGATCCTATAAGATAATGAGGAAAGAATCGAAAGAAAATAAACTATTAACGAGTTGCTATTCTAATTTAATTTAATTTATTTATTATTATTATTATTATTTGATTTCATCTTTCTTTTTTATTTATTGGTTTAATTTTTATCTTTTATCCCTCACTCTAATGTTATTCTTCCTTTTTTTCCTTGGAAATACAAACTTAACAAATTCTATTTCTTAAACTTCAATTTCTTTAACCTTTTCTTTTAATTTCAATTTTAATGTTAGCATTAAATAACATTTATTTCCAGCAACTCCTTTTTTTCCCACAACTGTTAACCTTAATTTTTAACCCTATAAATACCCACCCAAGTACTCTTTTCTATTATTTTTTCAGCTTTATTTGTCCTTGATGATGGGTTGAGTGTCCACTCGAAAAGTTGGACATTTCAAAATTTTATACACAATTTGTCTCCAAAAAGCTCAAGCAATAAGTTGCTCATATTCAAGCTTTGGAAATAGGATGCCCTTAATGACACCTTGTCCCACTTGATTGTAAATAAGGTATCCCAAGGCTTCTCCAACCAAAATATTCAAAGTCAAGAGGACGTCCTAGTATAATAGACCTAAATAAGCCAATCCCTCAAATTTTCACCTTTAATGGAAAAACATGATGAGGCCTCAACAAAGAGGGTTTCGATTGCACTAACAAAGAAGGATCCAAATCCTAGAGATTTTAACATGGCTAGGATGAATGGTCAGGGCCATGTAGTTGCATGATTTTTTAATGTATTTTTTAATTGAAAGAGAATATTGGTCTAAGGACTAGGCCCATTCCAAGTCCTCCCATAATATAAAGACATTTTCCAATATGGATCAATCATAAATGAAGCTAGTCTTTGCAAGCCACACTATTTTGGGTGGGATGTGTTTGATACAATGTGCCAAGGGCTTATTCAAAATCTTATAGGAGACATTGAGTAACATAATCGGTCTTTAGCTTATAATATGATCATGGTTCCCCACCTTAGAGATGAACTTAATATGTCATTTATTAATTCAAGCCACAAAGTTCCTATTCYTCATAGCCTCTTTATACATTTATAAAATGATTACAATCCAATTAAACGCCCACATTGATTTATAAAATTAGCATGGGAGCCAATCTAATCCTAGAGATTTATCATCAATTATTTCACAAAGGAGTGTCCTTAAATCAACTTGATTCAGTGGTTGATCACATGCCCTCTTGTGTCCATAAAAGAGTTCACTCGGGACTATGTCTAAGAATATTTACACATCCACCTAACATACCTTAGTCTGGTCCTAATATAACATACAAGTTTTCAATGACTCACAAAATCACATTCAATGTTTTCTTAGATAGTCACCCATATTGTCCCTCTTTCAAGGACAATAAGTCTTTCCCCAAAATCCTAAGTGTATATGGCCTCAAAAAATGATTTGGTGAGTTTGTCTTGAGTCCTTAACCAATGCGATTTGACTCAAATCCAAGTGCCTCTTAGCTCTAACATGTAGAACATATTTTACTCTAAGAAAATGATG
Organism: Picea sitchensis; assembly: GCA_010110895.2. Lineage (NCBI taxonomy): Eukaryota > Viridiplantae > Streptophyta > Pinopsida > Pinales > Pinaceae > Picea > Picea sitchensis. Next base: position 137,784 of record SNQJ01S0029150.1, read on the forward strand.
CAAATGAGCCATACCACTACTACAATACGGTGTTGTAGCATTTTTATTTGCAACATTGTATGACTCTCAAACCCTTGGTCAAGTTTTGTTATGAGCATGCATTGATTTTTTGAAATGGGATTTTTGTGTCACATTAGCATAACATTTGCATTGTACATACAATGTTGAAAATATTAAAAAAATTGTAATTGTATTGCATCGTGTTTACATAATTTTGTGTTTTTATTGCATCATTATTACGTTGGTATATCCAGTCGTTCATTGAATGCTTCATGTTTGTATTATGTTTTCATCGTTTTTGAATCACCCTATTATGAAGCAAAAGTGACACTAGAAGAACACTCCATGACATGGTGATGACTTGTCATTCAAATTTACATCAAATTTGGTGAAGTCAACATGATATTTTTCTTGGTCTCATGCCAAAAATGACAATGTAGGTTTGACACAAAGAGAAAATGTGTTCCATATTTGTGTTAGAAAAATGGATGCATGGTCCTCACAATATTGATATGGACTCCAAAAAATAAAGGACACAAAATGGATATTTTCATCACCCTCCCTATGCATTTCTATTATAAAGCATAAAAAGAGCACCCCCCCCCCCTCATTTCATTTTCACATGAGGGTGTCAGGTAGATATTCTTGGAGCTGAAAGGGTTTGTGGGGAAACTTAGTAGGAGTAGATAAGGGGGATTTGTGGCACATCACTAGATCAAAGGTAAGTTTGTTGTCATTCCCCTCTGTTAAGATATTTAGACACTTAGGAGTTAGTTAAGATCTACTTGGTCTAATGTGTCATTAGGTAAAAGTGTGTTTCTTAGTGTTTTTAGTTAGTATGCATTTGTAGTTAGGAAATCCGATGGTCACGATATGTTCTCGACATAGAGTTATCTGACGGTTCATATTATCCTCGATCTTAACGACCATTGATTCGTGACTTAACAACCGATTGTTCCATTATCTCTATTTAAAGAGAATGGAGGGTCATTTTTCAGTGATCTATTGTGAGAAACTCTCTTGTAAAATCTCTCTGTAATCTTTTTCTTTTGTGTTAATAAACTGCTCCAAGTGGTCGCGTTGGCTGGGGCCATGGATGATTCCCCGTAGGGATTTTACCACGTCAAAACATCGATGTGTTGATCTTTGATATGGTTGTGTTAGTGGTTATTGAAGGTGTTCATCCTTTGTTGGAATATCTTTGTTGTCGAACATGGTATCAGAGTCTGTTTGAAGACCCGCTCATGTTGTAGATCAAGATCATGAAGCCAAGTTGCCTCATCTTTATTTTTATGTCATTTCCATACATTTTTGGGCTAAGAGGACTGTTAAATTGCATCCAGAGTGCTTGTTTCAGTAAAGAACACTTTCTTTTCACTCAAAAAGGTTTATGTTTTCCCAAGATACGACCATTTTAGCCAGATCCAGAGGTATAAACCCTAAATATGCATTTTTTAAATTTTTGCAGAGTATTATTTTGGTTTAATTTCAATTATATATTATTTATTTTTGGGTTGTTACTATTTTAGATCTGCGTAATTACTCTTTTCCCCGCGCCCTGTGTGATCTCAGAAAATCAGAAATAGATAGGAAAAGGTGCATCTTCTGGGTAAGCTAACTGAGATCTAACTCTTGTCATCGAGAAGCAAAAAACAATTCTTGTGTGAAAAAAGTTTGGTTTTAGCACGCTCTCCAAGGTCGTCTTCCACAACAACAACGACAACGATGACAACAACAAAAATAACCCCAGTCCTCTTTCTAAACAATAAAATTTGTTTTACTAGACCATTTGGTTAAAAGTTGTCTTATTAAGTAAGAGGTCTTGAGTTCAAGTCTCTTTTTTTATTACTTTAAAAAAAAAAATTGTGTTCAAATTGTAAAGTGTATTTCACTTCAAGTATAAAAGTGAATCACTATAAGTAGTTTAATATTTTATTTTAGAGTTATTTGTTTTGCATACAAATTTTCTTTTATAAAGTAACTTCATTGTAAAAGTGATCCCCACTTCTATTTATAAAAGTGGGTCACTTGAAAACGCAACTTACACCACCACGTGGTCCTTTGGTTAGTGTTTATGCCTTTTTTTTTAAATGGCATAACTCTCACATCCGAAGTCCGTTTTCAGTGCCATTTTTTTTAAAAACCCCTAATTTTTTGAGATCCTTCCATCCAGATCATCGGTTTCATTTTTTAAATTTATGTTATCTGCATATTTAATATGTCTTCTACAAGTAATCTCTTTCTTACCAACACCAACTACTTCCAATGGAAATCTCATATGGAGGATTTATTAAGAAGTAAAGGCTTGTACCGGATTACCTTGGGAAAGGAAAAAACACCGAGTGATGTTGATAAGAAATTCAAATGGGATAATAGGAATGACAAAGCACGTGGATTAATTAGAATGTCCATCTCTCATGATTTAAGGTTCCACTTTCAATCAATTGATAAACCCAAAGAAGCTTGGGAAAAGATTGAATCTGTGTTTGGTAAACATAATATTATTCGAGCACAACATTTAGAAAATCAAGTACCGAATTTAAGTCCAAATAATCTGTCTTGCATTGAAGACTATACATCTAAGTTTAAACACTCGGAACTTTATGTGAATAATTTAAGATAAAGATAGAAGAAGATCGTTGCATCTATCGTATTATTTCTAAGCTAGGTAGTGCATATTATGTGTTTGTATCTACCTTGTATGCCATGCAAGAGGCTCTAGGGACAACTTATCAAAAACCCAATCTTGATAACTTTTGTGATGCTTTGATTAGAGAGCAAGATAAGCTTGTAAAACTTGGAGTGATCATCACTGCAGGTACCTCCAACAAAGCCTTAGTCGTTCATCAGAAAGATAAACCTAAGAATGCCAAGAAGCAACATCCTCTCCACAACTACAAGCAATATAAGGGTCCCAAACCCACTCAGACATCTTCCGATCCTAATGGTGACAAAGGAGAAAAATATAAAGTAAGAATATTGAAATACATTGCAACTTTTGTGATAAAGATGGGCATGATGAGTCCAAATGTTTCAAGAAGATGGAAGCTTTAGAAGCAGTGATGAAGAAGCACAACATCAGTATTAATTCTACTTCTTCTTCTTCTTCTTCTCATGGACATGAACTTTCTGCTTCTGGTTTCTCCTTCAATACAACTTTTATTTATTCTTCTGATGAGTGGCTTATTGATTCTGGAGAATCTTATCATATGGCTAAGGATACCGACATATTTTCTGCTCTAAATGAATGTAACACCAAGAAAATATTTGTTAATGATGATAGATCTCTTAGTGTTGAACGATCTGGAACAGTTCAAGTAGAAAACGTTCATTTCAATGATGTATTATGTGTTCCAAGTCTTTCTTGTAACCTTCTATTAGTATATCAAATCACTCATTCAAGTGAAGGTTAAACCATAGAGTTTTCACCTCACCAAGTTGTAATCAAGGATCTAAAAGATCCTAAGCATGTTCTTGCAACTGGAATTGTTGATGATATTACTAGGTTATACAAGTTTGACAACTTTGGGTCATCATCTTTTTCATCAGTTTTTGTTGCTCATAGCGATGACTTGAGAAAAATTTAGCATGAGGGGTTTGGTCATCTAAACTATCGCTCATTGCAACAACTATGCAATCAACAGATGGTGACTGGTCTTCCTCTTGTTTCATGCAAAGATGGTGTTTGTGTCGATTGTGTTCTTGGCAAACATCATCAGGACAATTTTGACAAACATGCCTCTTGACACACCTTGGGCCCTTTGCAGCTTGTTCACAGTGATTTGTGTGGTCCACTTTATTCTCCTTCTTTTTCGAGGTGCAAGTATTTCTTAATTTTCATTGATGAATTTTCCAGACGTACTTGGGTTTACTTCTTAAAATCTTAAGAGCGAAGTTTTTGGCCTACAAGGCCCTTGTAGAAAATCAATCTGGACATCAAATTCAAAAGCTAAGAACAGATAATGGAGGCGAATATGTGAACAATAATTTTACAAGTTACTGCACTACACAGGGCATCCAAATGCAACACACTGTTCCTTATACACCACAACAAAATGGTGTTGTTGAGAAAAAGAACCGCACATTAAAAGAAATGGCTAATTGTACAATCGAATCTAAGGGATTAAGTCTAAAGTATTGCGCAGAAGCAATAAACTGTGAAAATTACATAGTAAATCGCACTCCCACGATGACTCTTAAAAATATAACATCGGAATAAGCTTGGACTAAAATTAAACCAGATGTAAGTCACTTCCGTGTATTTGGCAGTATAGCATGGCCTCACATTCTTGATGAGAAAAGAAAAGCATTGCAGCCTAAAAGTGAGAAGTGTATATTTTTTGGTTATTCTAAAGATGTTAAAGGTTATAGACTTCTTCAACCACATTGTAATGAAATTATTATTAGAAGAGATGTTAAATTTGATGAAAATCTCTTGGCCTACTAGCCTAATTCGATGATTGTGCCTTATTCGGCTTGTGAGCCATCTTCTACGTTTGTGCCTTATTTCATTCCTATTATGGTTTATTCTTCAGATGATGACAGTGAGGATGAAAATCCACCTCCTCCTGCTCACCTTCCTCCAGATGAGTCCTTTGAACCTAAACCAACACCAGCTCCATCACTTCCTAGATGGGTCTGTTCAACATGAGAAGCAATTGGTGATCTTGTTGATGGTCCTTTAGATCAACGTTGAACACGTTCACAGTTCCAGCAAGCCTCTTCTCTTTTGGATCAAGTTTCAGAGACTCATTATACAGAGACATTTGAAGAAGCTTCGGGTCATCCAGATTGGGATACAACAATGAATGAAGAGTATTGTTCTTTAATGGTCAACGATACTTGGGATTTTGTACCTCTTCCAAAAGGAATAAAACTTGTCAAATGTAAATGGGTCCACAAAACTAAGTATGCATCAGATGGAAGTGTTGAAAGACACAAATCTCGGTTAGTTGCCAAAGGATTTTCCCAATTTGAAGGAATTGACTATAATGAAACCTTTTCCCTTGTAGCCAAAATGAATTCCACCTGCCTTGTTCTTGCCCTTGTCGCCTCACATAAATGGGAGGTCCATCAGATGGATGTTAAATCCACCTTCTTGCACGGAGATTTTCAAGAAGAAATCTACATGGAACAACCTCCTGGCTATGTCCAGAATGTCTCTAGCTTTGTTTTTTACCTTAAGAAATCTATTTATGGTCTTAAGCAATCTCCATGAGCTTGGTATGCCAAAATGGACAACTTTCGTATTGACACTGGATTCTCTAGATGTTGTTCTGATCCTAATGTCTATACCAAGAAAGTAGGAAGCCATATCATAATTCTTGTCCTTTATGTTGATGACCTTATCCTTACTAGTAGTGACTCAAAACTTTTAAGCCATGTGAAAACTATCGTTAAGAAGAAATTTGAAATGACAAACTTAGGTTTTTTGCACTATTTCCTTGGCCTCTAAGTTTTGCAAACCAATGAAGGAATATTTATTTCCCAGTCTAAGTATGCATGTGACCTTCTTTGTCGCTTTCACATGGATGATTGTAAACCATCCCCTTCTCCCTTCTAATTTGGAGTCAAGCTTAATGCCACATGTACTTCTCCTGAAGTTGATGCCACCCTGTATCATCAGTTAGTTGGTAGCCTCTTATACTTGACTCATACTCGTCCTGATTTTCATTTTTTGTTGGTCTTGTTTCCCGGTATATGAAAACACCTCATGAAATCCATTGGAAAGAAACTAAAAGGATACTTCGTTATGTTTGTGGTATATTTTAGTTTAGGATACATTGCATTTCAGGGGGGACTACTTTATTGGTTGGTTTCACTGATTCAGATTGGGTCGGTGACCCTGATGATCGGAAGTCTACTGCAAATTGTGTTTTCAGCCTTGGTTCAAATCCTGTCACTTGGGCCCGTAAGAAACAATAGGCTATTTCACTTTCTTCAGCAGAAGCAAAGTATCAAGAAACGGTAAATGCAAGTAAGGAAGCCTTGTGGCTTCGACATATCCTTTTAGAGTTTGGATTCCAGCAGCAACATCCAACCAGCCTTTGGTGCGATAATCAGAGTGTCGTCAAGCTCGACAAAGACCCATTTCAACATTAGCGCAACAAGTACATCAAGATACACATTCACTTCATCAGAAAGCTCATTCATGATCAAGTTATTGAAGTTCTCTTTTTCCCTACAGAAGATCAAGTTGCAGATATTTTCACAAAGTCTCTTACAGAAGCCGAGTTTTCCAAACTTCGATCTATGTTAGGAGTTCAGGAAGTTGTCATTAAGGGGGGATAGGCTCTAATTCCTCCTTCCTTATCCTATTGTGTCACTATTATAAATCCTTCAATACTATCCCAAGTTGTTCTTAAGGGGGGATGTTAGGATATTTAGACACTTAGGAGTTAGTTAAGATCTACTTGGTCTAATGTGTCATTAGGTAAAAGTGTGTTTCTTAGTGTGTTTCTTTAGTATGCATTTGTAGTTAGGAAATCTGACGGTCACGATATGTTCCCGACATAGAGTGATCTGATGGTTCATATCCTCCTCGATCTTAATGGTCATTGATATGTGGATTAACACCCGATTGGTCCATGATATCTATTTAAAGAGCATGGATGGTCATTTTCCTATGATCGATTATGAGAAACTCTCATGTAAAATATCTCTGTAATATTTTTCTTTTCCATTAATAAACTGCTCCAAGTCGTCGCATTGGTCAGGGCCGTGGATGTTTCCCCATAGGGGTTTTACCACTTCAAAACATCGGTGTGTTGATATTTGATCTAGTTGTGTGAGTGGTTATTGAAGGTGTTCGTCCTTTGTTGCAATACCTGTGTTTTCAAACACCCCCCCCACCACCCCCACATTTTTTAATTTGTAATTCAAAAGAAAAGGGAATTTGGGTTTTGGAAATGGGAGATAGGATTTGGATTTTGGAGATGGGATTTGGGATTTTATAGGATATAGGATTTGGGTTTTGGATATGGGATTTACAAACTAAAAAAAAATGTTTAGCAGTACATTGTCCTCCCTTCATCTTCATTTTCCCCTCTTCCTCATATTTTTCCTCTCCTCCTCTCCCTCATATCCTTCCTCTTACTCTCTTTCTCACTTTATCTCCCTCCTCTTCCTCTCTTCCTTTCCCTCTTCATCTCCCTCTCCCTCTTCCCCTCCTTCCACTCCAAATCCCTCTTCCTATTCCCTTATTCTTCACTCTTTTTCTTCCCCACTCCTCTCCCTCTTCCTCTATCCACACCCCTTTGCACCTACCTTTTCCTCTTGTTTCCCTCTCTTTTTCTCTCCCCCTCTTCCTTTTCTCCTCCTATCTATTTATAGTCCCCTAAGTTTCCTACTTTCTACTAGAGAATCACCCACCACTATAGTTAAATCAATTTTAAATAGGTTTTCTTGATTATTCTCTCATTGAGTAAAAGCAACATGTTATGGATGTAATAACTACATGTTTGTAGCATTGCCTTTAGATTTCTTTCCTCTCTCCATGTAATAGCATCTTATGCATTTTTTCAAGTTAAAAAATTATGTTTGAGAGTAGAAACACATTGTCACATTTTTGTTTTGCCTCGTATTTTAGGTCAAAATTGAAGACAAGTGAGTATGTAGAAATTTTGTATTTTTTACCACCTCCCCCAACAACCTAAATTCCACTATTAGTGAAAATATGTAATGAATGAATTTTTGTCTCTTTATTTGAACCTTGTACATTATACTTTCATTCATCTCATTTTTTCTCCCTTTCTTAAAGTTTTATGTGAACAATGATTTTTTTGTGTACAATAAACTTAATATAATATTTTTTATTTATGTGAGACTAATTTTTTGGGAAGATGAATCTCCAAAACTTGTGATCACAATAACTAAATTTTTTATAAGTTGGATCTTCCCAATCTTTTCTTGGGGCACTTTCCACATCCTTGAAAGCTACGTACTCCCAAAAAATTAAATATCTTCTTGAAATTTGTATTGAAATAAAAGGAGTGTGAGGACTTGGTAGAGGTTATTGGAAGGCTTGTGAATGCCATTAATCAGTCATGCATTATTTAGGAATCAAGGTGACCATGCTCTGTCTATCCCTATGTTGGTCAAAATGATTCTCCGGGTCTTTAGCAGGGCCACATATTATGTCGATGATGACATGTTTGTCACCTATAGTGGATCAAAAGAATTACAAAAGAAGGTCATTTAGGATATAATTATTTCATATCAATTTCTTCTCATATAGAATGATTCTACTAAAAGAGATAAGAGAAAAGATAAAATCTTTCTAAATCTTATGATGAATGCCTAGTTATCTTAACCATCATTTTTAACATTTTTCCTAATTGATGTGGGGCTAGTTTGGACTACCAACAAATGTTGAGGCCACCATTATCATAATGGTATTGGATCCATTGTTACAAAATCATGAATGTTGGTTACTACTCTTGATAATGGATGATGGAACCATGTTTGGGTGTATATGTTGTCAATTTACCCATGAAGATGACACAACATTGTGTTGTTGCTATTGTGCCCTAATAGGAAGAACAATAGCATTGGATTCTCTTCCACAACCCACTCCACTATGTTTCTACTACTAAGGAGGGTTTTGGGGGAAGAGGACAATTTGGATATTGACATTCCCATTGCAAAAGTTTTCCCTATTGGAATATTCACCAATACAGAGAGGGGGGGGTGAATCAATATTGAGCATTTTTTTTTATCAATTTCAATCACAACATTAACTTATCAATGATTCCATTCACTTATGATTACATTTAACATATCATGAACATATAACCATAAACAATGCATCACATCATACATAGATACATAGTACACAAATATTTTACGTGGAAACCCAAATGGGAGAAAACCACGAAATGAAATATCAAATATTACATTCATAGGAAGCACCAACTTCCAAATTCTCCAATACCACCTGGAAGGAGGCTCCAACTTGAAGGAATCTACAACTCCTTAAATTCTCCAGCTCCAACTGGAAGGAGGCTCCAACCCCCTGATTTGCAGGCTCCAACTGGAAGGAGGCTACGACTCCCTGATTTACAGGCTCCAACCTAAAGGAAGATCCAACTCTCTGTATTCTCTGGCTCCAACCGGAAGGAGGATACGACCCCCTTTCCTTTCCCCTTCCTTCCACCCTGAAATATAAGTGTAGTCTCAACCTGTCACTGACATTTTCATTGATAATCAACCTGTCACTGATAACAAACATCCTGTCATTGATAATCATTGTCCCTATTAATCAACCTGTCACTATCATCATCCAATTTGTCATTTTCGTTGTCACTGATATTGATACCTAGTCATCAATAACATCATCAATAAGACCATATCCACTCTCATAAAGCATACACCAAGACCATCACCAAGATGTGCATCAATTCATATGAAATGTTAATACATGTGTGCCATATCATCCATGTAACAATCATGTTCCATATCCATAAACCATGTACCAAGATATGCCTCAAACATGTGTTGTAACAACCATCAACCATGTACTCAAGCATGTACCATAACATCCATCAACCATGTACTAAGATATGTACCATAACATCCATCAACCATGTAATTATATGTTCCTCAAACATGTAAACATATACAAAGAACATCTCAAACTATGTGCCCAATATCCAAGATGCTCCTCAAACCATATGCCAAAGCATGCCTTAAACATGTGCCAAACCATCCAAGATATGTCTTAAGCATATACCATAACCATCAAAATAGAACACATAGAAAACATACCTTTAGTCATGTAGCAACCTGGTGTATGTGATCACAGACATGCATACCTTCCTCAACTTCAACAAGAATAGAATAACATCTTCATCAAATTTTACCTTAGTCTCGCGAGACTAGTTTTTGGATTGGTCACAAACCTTAAATTTCAACAAGCATAACTTTGTACTTGTAATGAATAAAGGTATTGAACGTGTACCCAATATTCTTCAATATTGTCTCTGAAATTCCTCTAAGTTTCACTCCTTGAATTGTCCTTGAAAATGAGTTATAGTGAAAATGGCAGACCTTCTTGAATTCTTGCCTATTCTGGAGAGAAAACTTGCAGAGAATGACACATGTTGAATATTTTATATATGGTTCTGAAACTCACACAAAACATACTACGAACTGTATTATTTCCAATTCAATGGATCTCACGTAATTTGKATTTTCAACAACCTCCAACAACCACACTTACCTTGATATGTATTTTCAACAACCTCCAATTTTCTCTATCTGAATAATTCTATAAAAAAATTATAGCAAAAATGATAAGATGACCTTTAAATAACATATTGTAGAACACAGCATCACAAGACTTCATCCTCCCTTGGAATTTCTCCCTTCTTCACTTCATCTTCCCTCTGCAATTTGCCTCAGGTCTCCATGGTTACCTTAGATAAAAAATCACTTGAGTTGATGTAACAAATGAACTCCTAGGCTCCTTATTTATACTATATATGGCACCCTCTTTTTAGGGTCGACTTGACCCAAACAAAATTCAATTTATTTTTTAATGACTACTCCATTGAGGCCGACTTTACCAACAATATCCTTAATATTTATTTTAACATTCATTGCAATGGGGATGACTTGTAGCTTATTGTTTCCAACAAATTTTCTTCTTTTAATTAATTTGGGGCTGACTTGTCACTTTGTGTTACAACTATTTAGGGCTTTTAAACCATACTTTAGGGCTTCCATCCTCAAGAGGGCATATCTCTTCAACCGCGAGGAACCATGTGGCGTACCACCCACTGTTGGAAATGTCATGACGATGACTATCCATCTATGATAGTATTAAATTCATTATTAGATTCCATCATCCTCTTTTTCTTCAAACAACTTCAGGCTTCATGACCATATCTCAGGGCTTATTGTAGACTTCTTCAAAGTGTCTTCCCGTGAGGGCCATGCTTAAAGTTATGCCATAAGGGGACCACTTTGGAGACTTCTTCAAATACACCCATCACTTCTAGATTCTTCCAAAATATCTTTGGGGATTCTTCTAGGGTTGAAAAGGGTTGACATCAGTGATAACCAACTATCCAACATTCCCTCCCCTCCTCTTGTGGATTGTGGCACCATTTAAGGGAGATTATTATAGAGGAAAAAATACATGTTATTGAATGAGTATTAGCATTATCACTAGGTTTCTTATGTATATTTTAAATTTATAGGATAGTTATCAATGGGATTCGTATGCCTACCAAACAATAGGAACAAGAATCACTCTATTCAAATTTTGTAACAACCTTGCTAGAGCATTGAACACATGACTAAAACTCCACCAACACTAATGCTAATAGGTGACCCTTTGTTGTAGCCTAGCATTTTACAATGAAATCACACCTTGGATCTATGGGCCAAAGACCTCAAAAAAGGAGAGATGGATGCCACTAATTTAGTTTTTATCTTGTAAATAATGAATGTAGTGATATTTCTAATAGTCCAATACAAAATATATCTTAGGAGACTCAATGCGGCTTGTTATCCTACCCTTGCTAATCTCTCTCTAGCTACGATTTTAGTTGGCTCTATATCACACTTCACTGATAATTATGATAGAAGAAATTCCACATAATACGGTAACTATATATGTCATGCTATGAATTCCCCATACCAAAATACAATTCTCATTAACTAAGCTAACAAAAAGAGAAGTGCATAAACATGATTTTTAGAGCGAGAAAAGGAATAGGAAGAAAAAAGCTTGAAGGAAATGGAATAAGATTATATTTACCTTATTCCACTAATGTAATATCAATAATAATGTGGTTGTTGAAGTAACTTGTTTGTTTCTATTTATCGTTTGCGTCGTAGGGAATGTTGAAAGGAACATCTTTCTTCTTTCCCCAGCACCCATGAGGAATTGCTAGAAGTCAATATATCTTCCCTTATTAAGGCTACAATTTCTTTTCCAAAATTGATTTTCACTTCTTCCTTGTAGTTGCAGAGTGTTTTGAGATATGGATTTTTTGTTTTTCTCTACAACTATAGTAGATGACTTCTAAAATAACTTTTCCTCGTCTTTTTCTATTTCCACAGAGATCTATTTCAAAATTGACATTTTGATATCACCTATTATGTTGGAGTGTCATATTTCTTCTTTTGACTTTTTACAAAGCTTCATAAAAGTTAGCTTTCATTTCACCCATATATCCATGGAAAAATTTTGATCATCAAATCCCCATTCGCTCCACTCCCTATGAGGTGGATCGAAAATATATCTTCCCATTTGCACTCTAAGGCATATGAGAATCCATTTTGATCAATTGAACATGTTTTTTTACTAGCGTATAAAGTTTCTAATAATATGGAATTGATGGATATTTTAATAGTGTTGCTATATTGGTACGATCCAATTTAACAAACCTAATCATTCCCAAGCATGGCATGAGATGAACGATTAGTGACATGATCGAATTTATGTCAACTTAAACCATCGATTTAATTCACCAAACAACTCCACACTTAATGTATTTTCACATAATATATTTAAGGTAGCGCTATCTCGGTGACATTATGAGTTACTTGGGTTCAATATTTTGTTCATCAACTCAAATTATTCACCATCGACTTTTCTTCTCTCACCGAGTAAATTTGATTCCAATATTTTATATGTCATGCATCTCGTTTTCCAAGAGTTTAGTTGCATGTGGGAAGTGTAAACTTCATGATGATTATTAATCATTACCTTTTTTACTAAGCCCATGTGATACTTTATAATTTCATGTTTTTCACTTAAATTGTTACAATCCAATCTATTAAGATTCAATTTCCTAAGTTGATTTCTTCCCTTATTGATGATCCAAATTGAACACTTAATTGATTTTGAGTCACAATGCTTGCAGGGATTTATAACTACTCTGATTTTCACCTCTCCTCTTTCAATTTTTTTGTTTCCAAATATCTTATTCAATGCATTTGAAATCAGAGTTAGTGATGATTCATAGTTTTACAGTTATAAAAACAAATCTCCTTATATTTTTTACTCAATTTTTGATGAAAAAATGGTGTAGTTGCACTCTTACTCTTCATTCCCAAGTTGTAATTCTAAGTTCTATTTCATTTTAAACTTTTCTAGGAGCATATACATGTCAACTAAGAAAATAACCCCCAAGTCACACAAGAAGGACAAGGAAATAATGGAGCGGGGGCAGATTCCTAGATGCAAGAACGGGTCGTTGAATCAATAAGACTAATGTTCTATGATACTTCTAGTCACCCAGGATTAGTGAAATTCATTGATTGGTTTGAACTCTTCTAGATATTTAAGATGAGGAGTATCCTCCTCTACCTATTTTGGTAGACCTGATAGATGATGATAACAATGATGAATATGTTTACTCGAACATTTGAATATCTCATTTACATAATGCAGTTGTAAGGTTAGCCATTTTACCTTGTGCATAAATGATTTGACAAATCATTGAATATGTATGGATAGAGGAGAAAATAAGTGTAGATTGCAGAGGCAAATGCATTGCTTGTTTTACCCTATCAATCTCTAGACATACTACAAATTTGTTGAATCAAAGATACAAATGATACTAGAATGGGTTGTAGGTTTCAATAAATATTGCAACAAACAATTCAAATCAAGAGGTACATGCATTTATCCATATATCAATATAAGGGAACCCTATATTTATGTAGTAGTGTTGATTATTCAATTGCATGAAGAAAAAGATTCTCAGCACTTCAAAGTTTCTAGGGTACCCTTGATACATGCTATCATCAAGAAGGGTTTTTTTTTTCAATTTGGTTGACATTCTATCCCATAATTTGATGAAGGCTCTATCAAAAATCAAGTTCTCTAAACTTGACTCTCCACCCAAGTTTTACATGTCTTCGTATTTATTGGATATCATTTGTGCTAGCAATGAATTCAGGGGAATGGGTTGGTGTTGGAATCAAGTCAAACCTCTGGTACAATTCTATTTTCAACTCTTGTTGAAGCATAAGTATATGAGAAATTTCACCCAAATTTGCAATAAATTATTTTCACATATTATGTATGAACTTTTTTTTGCAAGGAAGCATCCATATTATTTGAATAAGTTATGACTATATTGAGTGAGAGAGGGAGCTAGTATATTGAGAAACACTTCACCTATATTATTATTTTTGAAGCGACCAAGCCTCCACTAAGTTATAGAGAGATAGAGGAGGCTCAATGAATGACTACTGCTGAAACAACCATGATACAGAGGGAAGCAAAAGACAAGGTTGAACAAGACAAATTAGCAGTTGAATTACTTTCTTAATTTGTTTCTTCAATATTTTTAAATTATTATTTTATGATCCAATATAAATTGAATGTTCATCGAAGGAAGTTTTATGAGAGAGTGTAGGTATTCTAGAGCCAGATTGATACCATGATGGATCTTCATAAACATCTCCTATCATAGAATATTCAACAAAAGCAAGTCCAACTATAGTTTGATTTCATTACAAAATGCCAATACTTGGAAAAGGACATTGATCCGAATGTTACCTACTTACATCTCCTATCATAGAATATTCAACCAAAGCAAGTCCAACTATAGTTTGATTTCATTACAAAATGCCAATACTTGGAAAAGGAGATTGATCTGAATGTTACCTACTTGACGAAAGAAGAAATCATTGATATTGATTGTGGTCTAGATTGTTGGAAAAAAATAGCTTGGGAAGCTTGTGAGAATATTGATTCCAAATTGGATGGAGCAATGAAGATATGGATCGTAATAGAAAGAACAATAATGAAATGAAATCTCATTTCCTTAGGTTCCATCAATCACTTCTTCAAATGAGAAGATGTATTGGAGTTTCTAGAGGATACGATTATTCATTTTATGCAATCTCTTCTGGTTGTTTCAACCATTACTATCAAACAACTCAACTCATGATTCATGATTATGTAAAAAATATTGTAAATAAAAATTCTTTGTTGAAGTCCACTTTACCAAGAGTGGAAAAATACATCAAGAAGCTGAAGAGGAACATCATGCTACTGAAAGTAGCATTTGATCAACATTAGCTCCCACAAATTGATCGCATTGATGACACGTTTAAATCCTGAAATGATTACAATGATTCTGAGAAGGACAAGAGACAATCAACAATTAAGAAATCGAAAGTTCAAGTAGTTAGGGAAAATAATTATTCTAGATTCTAGCAATTACATTATTTTATTTGTATAAATATGAATGAAGGTGATATTGTAAGGGATTTTTGAGACTTAATGATATATAACTACTCTTGTATTTTTAATATTGGAAGCATATTGGCCTTTTTGGGGGAATCAATTCCATGTGTGCATGAGTGTATAGAATTTTATTGCTTTCATGTGTTGGACAATTCCCATAAGATCGGGTTAACATGTTGTAGACTATTCTTTTTCTATTCATATTGTCTTGCTTGCTCTTTAAATTGATGCCAACAAATGGATATGGAATTCATAGCTTGTTGTTTTAAATGTTAGGTTGACAAATGGATATGAAGTTCATATGATTGCATTTTCACAGTGCATATTTAGATAGAATTAAATATTCTTCTTAAAGTTTTTCATTTCATCGTAATAGTAAAGGTAACTAGGATAGAATATGGTGTGTTCTCCATTTGAAATGAATCAAAGTCTAATTGGGAATTTTCTTTGGGGTGAACTCTTATTGTTGACAATGTCCAATAGCTTGCCTCAACATCTTGGCACTACAAAGAGGGTCGCCGCCCTTGCATGGATGATTGTGGTAGTATTTCTTATTATTGTAAGAAAAAACGAACTAAGTCGTCATCTAAACAAATTGTAGTTGCAGTTAGACAACTTGATTTTGAAGGTGTAAAAATACCTAGCCCTAAGATATATTTACAAGATCATGAGTTTGAAATTAAAAATATATAAATTCCTCAGTCTGAAGCTCATTCAAAAGATGAATTTGAAGCCCCTTTTATTTTTTTGTGTTATGAAGTCCATGCCCTATTAATGTGTTTTATTTGTCACCCATCAATTGAGACATTTTGGGATTAACTTGAACTTGGATTTCTCCTTGATAGGTTTTTTTTTTTTTAACTAGATAAGGTTGGGCGATCCTTTCATGTTGATCATGAAAACCCAAAAATTGTTTTCCTTAAGAGTTATTTGGAATTGGTTTCTAATGATACATGTTCCTCCTTTACTCAAGGTCACTCAAGGGTGACGAGTCTCCATACGAATAAAAAGAGATAAAAATGAATAATAGTGTGGATATATACATCCTCTCATTGGATATCCCTTTTTGTTAGATTCATCCACCATTTCATGGAAGAAAAATCAAAGGTCTTACTCTCAAGATATCTCAATTTTAGTCCAAAAACTTTGTTTTTGAAATGGTGTTGAGAGCATTAAAAATGTTTAAGTTATGAAAAGGTCCAAGTCAATTGTGTTTGAATTTATCATATGTTTTCCATGTCCCTCGACATCCTCCTCTTCCACGTTATTCCATGTTCCCATTCCCCCGCATTCTAAATTCCTCCTTTTTCCTCTACTTCCTCTGCAGTCTACATTCCACATTTGTCCTTGTTCTCTATTTTTTTGCATCCCC
>SNQJ01S0029151.1:9746-70305 GCA_010110895.2 Picea sitchensis
ATTAGTGACTACTTTAGCTATCATGGTCTTTTGCAGAATGATATGAATTAATTAATGTCTCATCCATATCTGATTTCTTTCACTACTTAAAAATACAACAATTATTTGATTCAGTTCGTGAATGACAGATTTCTCTTCTTCATCAATTGAATTATTTTGTATAAGTCTTTGCATACATGTTTATCTAATTGTAGAGATTTATAAATCATACGATTTTTGTTATTTTTATGTCTTGTTTGTCCTGTAATCCAACTTGTAAGAGAACTGTAGCTATCGTTTATGAGAAGCCTCTGATAATTCGATGCGAGTTTCCTTCCTCCGATCTACTAAAACAATCATCATACACAGGACAAATCCGGAGCGTTTCCAGGTCAGTTTGTTATTTTGTTTAGTATATTTATTAGTAGTTTAGTTAGATATATGTGTAGTTTAGATTAGTAGTTAGAATTAGTATATTAGTGATTTCGTTTAGTTAATTTTATGTTTTATTTCTTGTTTATAAAATTATAAAATCAACAAAAAATATCTTCTACTGTCTTAGGGCAGAATGCAAACGAGTTTTTCAGGTTTTATTTAAATCTGTAAATTGTAGGTATTGTACATTTTGTGAATAAGTTATAATTCAATTAGTAGTTAGATAGTTAATTAGTTAGAGTTAGTATAGCAGTAGTTATTAGATTGTATATATAGAATAGTTAGATTAATTTAGTTTGTTTTAGTAATTAGTTTTAGTTAGATTAATTTAGTTAGATTAATTTAGTTTGTTTTAGATTAGTTTAGTTTGTTTTAATAATTAATATTAGTTTGTTTGTTTTATTTGTTTTTATTTAGATAGTTTAGATTAGTTTTAGTTAGATAGTTTAGATTAGTTTTCTTTTTTTGTTTTCTTAGGACCTTAGATTGGCTAACGGAGCCGCTAAACCCGTCAGGGTGGTTCATCCCAAATGGCTTGGGTTATTAGACAACCTCGGAACGGTTCCACTCTTCCAGTTGACGGACGGTCGATTTCGCCCGTCAACAATTCTCTAAAGTCGAGCTTCTGTCACATCCGCAAGTCTTCTTAATTGGGTTGGTTCATCCCGCAATTCCATAAATGCATTTTATAACCATTCCAAAGTGTCATTCTAATGGTTGGGGTGCCTCCAATGGTCATATAACTTCACCAAGGAAAAGTCCCATTCTGTGTGGTCCTATTGTTCCAGTGAGGTTCAAATCCTGCAAACCTAACTCTTGTGAGCTTCCAATCTGCAAAGTCTTCCATCTGTTCTCTATAACTTCTTGTAGATTTTCCAACTTAACTTTCTTTTTATTGATATTCCGTGTCTTCTTCCCTATGATCCGAGTCTCTCTAACTATTTCTAGAATCCTCTTTCCATTCTTATTTTTATATTCCCCTAGCATAGTGGCTTTGCACTATTGAGGTTCCCTCAAAGGGTCTGAAGTTAATATCCCTTTTCTTAATACTTTCTAGGTGGATATACCTCTTTCTTGCATAGATAGGTTC
Organism: Picea sitchensis; assembly: GCA_010110895.2. Lineage (NCBI taxonomy): Eukaryota > Viridiplantae > Streptophyta > Pinopsida > Pinales > Pinaceae > Picea > Picea sitchensis. The sequence goes on from SNQJ01S0029151.1 coordinate 11,251, forward strand.
TTTAAGCCTTCTTGCATTCTTTCAACCTTGATAGCTAAATATTTTTCCTTCTGTCCCTCCTACATTGTTACTTTGTTATGTTGCTTCGACTTATCCTCTCTTGCTTCTATTAGTCGATCTATTTTTCTAGCTATGAAATCCCTTAGTTCTTTCTTTTTATTTTATGTTGCTTCTTCCTCTTCCTTCCTTTGGATCTGATCCTTCTCAATCCAAGTCTTACCTAGCAAAAGTGGGAAAGGGGCGTTGTCCCCAACAAACTTAATGACTTCAAATTCTTCTTCATTTGATGTTCCATGAACAATAATAAGTACATTAGTAACTCTTCCACATAAAGTTATCATCTTACCCTTAAACAATCCTATCCTTCCCAATGAAGGTACCACAATAGGCTTTCCAAAAATTTCCCAAGTGTCTCCTGTCATAATATTCACTTGTGTTTCCTCATCCAAGATACAGTCTATGTCGAAGTCTTTTATTCTTTCAATTATGCATTGTTTTACTTTCAGGATCTCTGGTAAAATGACATATTTATGAACATCCATCATTTCTTTCAACTGTACTAATGTAGTCTGAACTTTCTCTTATTATTTCTCTTTATGGCTTCCTAACATGCTCTTAGTCTCTTGAATTTCGTCATAGTTTTCTTGTCTTACGTTCATCCTTTCGAATTTAACAATCATCCTTGGAAAATACTCAACCTCATGACCAACAATCTTACAAAAATGACAAATAGGACCTGTGTCAGGGCATTCCTTAGCAAGATGTCCCGGTCTTCTACAATTATAACAAAAACTTAATCCTCTTTTTCTTTTAAATGTTCCCCAACCTCTTCTGTACTACACACTGGGATCACAGTGTTGGATCTGCAATCTGCAAAAACAATTCCTAGGTTCATGCATCCACTTATTAGTCCAAAAACTCTTTCTATGCATAGGACTAACATATATTTCTTCATTTTCATTAAAATCAACTCTTTCTTTCAACAGCGCCCCAGCCTTCAGAATAGGAAAAAACCTATTAAAGATACTTAAATTCATGCTTTTGAAACAAAAATTTTCACTTGTCTTTCTCTTGTCAAAGCACAAATCTCACTGCTTTTAGGATGTTACCTCTTTTCTTCAGATCATATTTATTTCTTAGCACAGAGATTCATAATTCAAGTAGACTATTGTGCACTTCAGTAGCACATCTACGCACAAAGCTTCTCCTTTCTTTACTTCAATTCCCAGCAATCACAGTTTCAAGTCTCGGCAATGGAACCATTTGTTGGCATAGGGTCCGACCCAGGGTTCAATGCTTAACAACACACCAACAAAACCCAAACTACCATCCCTTTCGGAAACACCTGCGAACCATGTGAGGTCTCACCCGAGGTAGAAACAGGGGGGGTTACAAGACACAAGTGTCTGTAACAAAGATGGGACATAGATATGTGATGATAACACTTCACACAATCATCTATTAACACTTAGGGTTAACATGCATTAGTTCAATAGCCTTATTAACATCACAGTACATATCTAAGATAGATCTAGTGCAGTAATAACAAATATTATGCACTTCAAACACTTAGCACTTAGCACTCAGTTAGATCTAGCATTCTAACATAGGTAATGCATTTAAGAAATACATACATATTCATATATAATCTAAGCATTGAGCAAAACATAACAGATATAACATTGCACAAAGAAGACCAAGACACAAGATATACGTGGTTCAACCTAATGTGGGTCTACATCCACCAACTGCTTCTCCTTGTTTATTATTCATCAATATATTACATTCAGTTACTCCTGTGAACTATGCCACAGAGTCAAGCTTCGTACCAGACAAGAGATCTACGCACTGAGATCTAGATCATTCTTCCAAAACTAGGTCATGGCACAGAGACAATTCTTTATCAATAACAAAGCCTTAGCACATATACATCTTGTTGCACAAAGCAAATCAAACTACTTGCACTTAGCTACAAGGAATTTTCTATTTGCTACTTCTACCATACATTCTTACTTATTTATACTTTAAAAATCCCTTAAAATAAGGCCTAATCATGGGTAAACACCATGGGTTGACATCCCATAATCCCATTACAAAAACTCTAAAGGACCCCTTACTGGGTCCACATATCACACAAAATCGATGAGATTTGTGATCTCAGCTATGCCTAGGCACTCCATCTTTGACCATAGTGTCGAAGTCCAAAAGTGGGTCAACTATGACCAAGGTTTCTTCAAAACGGGTCAACATGTGCCAATCAAAACAACCGTTTAAAATCACTGATAGAACAAATCACCACACACGCCTCCATCGTCAACCCACGATGAATTTAAGTTCTAGAGATTCGACAACAGATTTATTAAAAATTCACTCATAACTTTAATTGAATGGCTGATGCAACATAGTAAGATATTTTCTGTTTAAAATCCCTTGAGCCGTTGTTAACGAAATCATTCTGCGCGAAAAATAATTCCAGAGCATCCGAAGGAGAAAGATGAGCAATTCGAAGGCTGGATCGATCCCATGATTGTCAAAATAACAGGTTTTAACAAGATTCAGAGGTATGTATCCGAGTCTATAAATTTGTTGGCTGTAATTTTGTATATGTGATTTTTTCGGTTTTTTACATAGTCCCTCAAATTTTGTTTAAGTTGCAGGAATGATGTCAACGAGAAATCCAACCACCACATGATCATCCAGAGCACCAAAGTTGAAAGAACCAGATATGGAGCAGGGTTCTTCTCTCGGAACTGTGAGGCAATTGGAGTATGTCCCTAGGCTGGAGCCTGTCATCAAGACAACAAAAAAGAATATTTTCATCCATCCCTCGACCTTTGGTGATATAGAGGCAAGAACAGGGTCCAAGGTGGCACTCCCACATTGGGGGGATCTCTAAAACATGATTAGTCGATAAGAGTACCCAGAATATGTCCCATAAAGTGATCCAGACGTAAGGGTGCTCGATGAATAGGTGTTCCCGAACATCTGACGGTCGTATCTATATATGGTGGCAAGTAGAACCCCCATTTTTCCTTGCATATAAGTCTTGAAGTGGCTCATCGACCACACAGACACACATAAATGTTTAATCAATGATGACAATGGTGGTTGTTTTGGAGTGTTCCTCCCGGTAGAAGTTTAGAAATACTACAAACTTAGACACCCCGAGGAGAGGCTAAACGCAGACTTCATGGTGAAGTTATACAAATTCCATGACATCATTCGGGTGATGGAGTCATGGTGGAGGGAGGACATGAATTTTACCAACCAGAGCACTGGTTGGTATGGGAAAACAAACTTAAGAGATCCATATGTCTATTTGATGGATCTCATTTTCTGATTGTACAGAGAGAAAGATTTCTCCAGGTTTTCAGAGGCTTGGATGCCTTTGTCATACACAGTTGCAGTTGTCGGGTGTAACTTAAACTAGGGAGAAAAAATATCCAAGCAACTGAGCATCTGTGTCTAGCGAGGCTAGGCATCGAAGGAATGGGAAGCGCCAACTTTTTACATGGCTTCATACCTGCTCGATGTCATGTGCACCAGAAACGTCTTCGTCGGCATGAATCTGAGATGGCATGTTGCAGATCTCCCAACCCACATCTACTTTAGTGTGTTATGGGAAAACAGGTATAATAAATCTTAATCCTTCATCTGTGATGAATTCATCAACCAAATTTATTTTATTCTATTTAAGAGGGAATTCCCAAGGCTATCGGCGACAACCAAGAAGATGATATCCAAGGTAGTTCATTAGTATTTGGATGAGCGCGTCACCTACATCAGGGTGTTTGGGGCCACCAGAGCACCACATCTCCTACCAGCTCATGTCCGAGACTGGCTTGTCATAGGATAAATATGTTATCAAACCATCTTTCAGGGCTACAATGCCACCTTGATCAAGGACAAGAAGGAGGCTTTCATACCCTATGGTTTCCATGTAGGGTTTTATTTGCTAAAGGACATTGCTCAAGCCAAACAAGAAGGGTTGAGCCAAATAAATTTTAGATTCCCAACGGGCTGATTCCACAAGCATGATCCAAAGGGCCTAGTCCTACAACATGCTTCGCAGTTGTCGTCCTGTTGGCCATATTCACACGACAAGTTTGAAGACGAAGTCTTCACAGAGAATGCCCAGGACTGGTATGAGGTGGTGCAAAGGATGGCTGACCTGAAAATGAAAAGGTCCAAGGCCATGAGCATGGATGAACAGGAGAAAACAATAGAGTATTCATCTCAAGAGGCCCTTGGAGCCAGGGGATAAATTAGAGTGACAGAGGCAACAGAGGCGCAAAACATAGGACTTTCTATGACACTAGAGGCATAGGAAAGGGGATTTCTCCTAATGGAACAAGCGCAACAAGTAATTGATCAGCTACAGAATGACCCAGACCTTGTGGAAATTACAAGGGTCCTACCGACAACCCAATCGAAAGCTAGGTAGATCCAAGTGACCCAGAACAAATACAAATTGAAGAGATCATCGAGTTGGATAACTCTGAAGTTTCAATGCCATAGGTCGGATCACCATGGGATGTTTCAACTCAGCTAGAGATAGCAAGGACATCAGGGAGAGAAATTACACAAAACCCCCTCCATGACTTAATAACAATCTATGATGATGATGATGATGTCCCTCTTACTCAAAAATCCAAAATAATTTTTCAAGAAAATTTGCCAACGATGGCAGGGGAAACCCTCTTTTGTCAGGAACCAGTGTTAGAAATCATGAAATAGATAGGAGGAAAGGAGGAAAGTGGTATAAAAAAAGAAGATGAAGGTTTTTTATCAAAAATGTGGACCTTATACTTCAATGGATCTAAATTGCAAGAAGGGTCAGGGGGGAGGGTGCATCTTGATTGATCCAAAAGGTAAACAAAATTTCTTGTCCTGTAGACTAGAATTTGAATGCACAAACAACACCATCGAGTATGAATCTCTAATACAAGGGATAAATAAATCCATAGACTTAAACATCAAAGGATTGAAGGTTTTCAAAGATTTTGAAATCATCATTAGACAAGTAAGGAACACTATACATTGAAACTCTACCCACCCGTGGAATTACCAATAAGAAGTGCACAGAATAATAAAACATTTTGAATCCTTCAACATTAGAGTGATCCCCAGAAAAAAAAACACTCTTGTTGATTCTCTGGCCACTGCCACCTCAATGCTATCACCTCTAGAAGACTATGAATCCTCCTGGTCCACTGTGGATATACTCTACAAACCATCAGTTCCCAATAATATTCCTAATTGGAAGGTCTTTGAAGGAGATGAACAGATCATAAAAAATTTGACCAATCAGGATAATTTTAAAGACTTGGCTATTGACGATGAAGTATTTCAGGAGAAATTAGAAGAAATGGATCCTCATACAGATCAACCGATCGAAAAACCAAGGTCTCACACGATACTAAAAGGGGTAGTCAATTTAGAAAATCTTTTTGATTTAAGGCAAAGATTCAGAGGGTCAACGAACACAAATATGAGGATTTGACGTCCCATGCATGAAACTATAAATCTAGGAACCCTAGAAAACCCCAAGAATATACATCTCGGAAAGACTGTATATAAAGAGGAAAGGAAGGCATGTCTCAAACTTTTCAAGCTATGTGATTTGTATTTGCATGGTTCTATCGAGATCTGAAAACTTATGATACTCGTATAATCCAACACACAATCATGTTAAAGCCCGAAGTGAAACCCTTCCAACAGAAGCTCTGGAAGTACCACCCATCCTTGGAGCCTCTCATGTGTCAGGAGTTAAAGAAACTACTAGATTCCAAGATTATCTTCCAGGTTAGACAATCTGCATGGGTAGAAAATTTGGTTCCTATGAGGAAAAAGTATGGGGAGATATGCCTATGTGTAGATTTTAGAAACCTCAACAAATCTTCAGAAAAGGAAAACTACCCAGTCCCACCAATGGAGCAACTCTTGCAGACCATGTCTATCTCTCATATTTTCTCCCTGTTGGACTATTTTTTAGGTTACAACCAAGTTCTAGTTTCAGAAGAAGATCGTTTGAAGAATACCTTCCAATCCAAGTGGGGAACCTTTGCTTATAAATGTATGCCCTTTGGATTAATCAATCCAGGGGCGACCTTCCAAAGTGTCATGGAACTAGTGTTTCGGGGACTAATCAACAAGTGTGTAGTAGTCTATTTGGACGATGTGACTATGTATTCAAAGAACAAAGAAGATCACATCCAATACTTAACCCATATTTTCGAAAGGTGTAGGAAATACGGTATATCCTTAAACCCTAAGAAAACTATTTTTGGTGTCGAGGAAGGTAAATTGCTAGGACATATTATATCTCAAGCAGGAATTCGCATAGACCCAGAATGGTTACGACTATATATCAACATCGATTACCCCACAAAAAAAATACTATGCAATCCTTCTTTGGGAAAATCAATTTTGTGATAAAATTCACCCTTGATTTCGATGAAACGATCAAACCCTTACAAAAAAGGATCTACAAAGATGATGAATTTAAGTGGGATGATGAACGAAAAAGTGATTTCAACAATATTAAGACTACAATATCTCAAGCCCCAGTGTTGCGGAGTACCTATTTTATCAAATATTTCTTCCTATATACTTTTTCCTCCGACCAATCGTTAGTTGTAGTATTGACTTAGAAGGATGATGAAAACAATGAGGCCCTAGTATCATTCATGAGCACTAATATCCAAGGGGACAAAATAAATTACCCTGTTATATACAAGAAGGATTATGTAGTATACAAGGCAGCGAAACACTTCAGATCTTACATTCTAATGAACCATACCAAAATCATCATGCCTCACCCTGCAGTTCAATCCCTATTCACTCAACAAGAGATGGGGGAAAGAAGAGGAAATTGGATGGCAGTATTCCAAGAGTTTGATCTAGATTATAAACCTACTAAATTGGTTAAGGGACAAGAGTTATGCAAACTAACAACTGAATCCCAGGACCAAGTAAATGAAGACCCTGGATGGGAGAATGAATTGGCATTATGGTGTGGTGAAGCTTCATACATATCCCCATGGAAAGATTATTGGTATGAGAAACTAACTTATCTCCTGCATCATGGGACTTGCCTAGAAAACCTAAATCCTAAGGAAAGGAGGGCCCTCAAGTTAAAATCAACACAATATCGCCTCATAAATTCGGTACTCTTCTATGTTAATTATGATGGGGTAATTTTAAGATGTCTCGAACGCAAAGATGCAGACAAGGTTTTGAAGGAGCTCCACGATGGTCCCACAAGTGGAAATTTTGTGGGAAACACTACCGCTCACAAAATACTGATAGATGGCTATTATTGGCCTACTCTGTTCAGGGATGCTGACACATACGCTAGAAACTATAAAACTTGCCAAATAAGTGCAGGGAAGGAAAATAGAGCAGCTATCCCACTCCAACCTATGGTCATTACCAGGCCATTCGAGCAATGGGGGTTATATATTATAAGAAAATTTACACCGAGTTCCTCAAAACAACATAGATACATATTGATTGCCACCGACTATTTCACGAAATGGGAAGTGGCCATCCCTCTGACTCATGTAAATGAAAAGGTGGTGATCCAATTCATAGAGCAACAACTGATCACAAGGTTTGGGATGCCTTTTGTCCTTTTATTTGATAATGCATCTTACTTTTCTTCCACCCTATTAATAGATTTTTCTCTAGACAAAGGAATCATAATCAGATACTCTGCAAACTATTATCCACAGGGGAATGGAGTGGCAAAATCAACCAATAATAACCTAGTGAGGATATTAAAGAAAAAACGTGTAGCCAACCAGAGGAATTGGCACAATTCACTCCATAACGCCTTATGGGATAATAGGGAAACACCCAAGGAAGCTATAGGAAATTCCCCATACTTTCTGGTATATGGACAAGAATCCATTCTCCCGAACGAGATATATATTCCATCTCTTCAACTTGCTCAGGATTCTAGAGGACATCCCTCATCAGTCATACAAAAAAGAATTGATACCCTCCTTATGCTGGAAGAAGAGAGGGAGAAAGAAAAATAAAATTTCATAGCTCATGAGTGGATAGTTAAAAGGTTGTTTGATAAGCATAAGGCCAAAGAGAAGAATTTTGAAGTAGGAGACTTAATCCTAAAATGGGATAGAGCAAATTAGTCGAAGGGAAAACATTCAAAGTTTCAAAATTTATGGCTCAGACCTTTTCAGGTGGCCAAGAAAATTGGGGTAGGCACGTATCGGTTGAAAAATATGAGGGGGTAACCTAACGCCCTCCCAGTGAATGACCAAGCCCTAAAACAATATTTTTGTTAAAAAAAAAAAAATGTGTGTGTGTGTTTTCATGATGTTTGGTTTTAGGTAGGTCGATTACGGAATGCATTTGTGTTTTTGTTTCTTGTTGGATTAATTCTATGCTTTTTAATATTGTGTTTATCAAGACATTGGTTGACCTCAATTCATGCAATATGATGAACTATGTTCCTGACTCATCGCTTGCATACAACACAAGAAGTGTTGGGAGACCTGCAGTTGTTTTAAAGGGTTTTCTATCTAACCTGCAGATGAACAACCTTGGAAAAATGATAAAGTGGTTGTCTGGTGGTCTGGTAAAACCTTAAGGGAAAGGTGGTAAGATGGAAATCACTAAATGTACCTCGAATATAGATCTAGAAACAACTCACCTTAACCATCTAATTTCGCAAATAACAGACGTCCTCCTCTCTCACTCACTCAGGGCATTCTACCAAAATAAAATAAACTATATCAAATGAGTGCATAGTAGGAGAGGGTATGAAGATAAATTCGTTGGGGATATGGATGCTCGCTGGCAGTAGAGAAATGTCTTTGACGTTGGGGTGACTTCATCGGAGCTATGGACGCTCGCTGGCAGTAGAGAAACACCGTAGCAAGTGAATGAGGATAACTAAAGGGCCTAGTGTAATTGAAATCTTTATCTAATATTGTCAAAGGGGCGTGAGTCAGGGTTACAGGAAATGAAGGTGGAATAAAGGTTGAAAACCCCACAGGCAGGCCCAGATGCACCAACCAGGGAATTTCAAATGCAAGGATAAAAGAGGCTCTAAAAAAAAAACTAGTTAAGTTCTTAACCAACTTTTTGCATCAACTGAGCCTGAGGAAGGAACAGAGATTTTGCTTTCGCCTAGTAAGTCACCATTTGTTGAGCATTCAACACACCCTAAAATGCATTTATCAAATTCTTACCTTTTGGGTACCACTTGATATTCTGCACTGTCTAATTTGATTTCATTTTGAGAAATGTTTTTGTCTTTGCTTATTTTCATGACTCTCATGACCTTTTCAAGTTGCTTGAACTTATGAAACCCCATGACTAAAAATACCTTAACACCTGAATAAAGAATCGGCATCCAAACACTCCACCCAACGCGCTCGGGATTGACATTGGAAGGAATTCAAAGAAGAAAAAAGGAACCACTCGTAAAACCACAGTCTTCAAGTGTCGATCCCCATCGTCATCGGCAGAAGGAAGTTTTGGTTTGCGTTAAGTTTTTCACATAAAGATGTCACCGATAGTCGATTCCCCTTCAACATCGGTAAAATACGGGAGGGACAGACGTCAACGAAGAATGAAAAGATATCGTCGATAGCCGATGCCCAACACACTTTATCGGAATCAGGGAAAACCCAGAAGGATCACAAAAAACATTATGAACATGATAAAAAATTTCCCCGATTGTCAATCCTCGATGCATTTTCGGCATCTGGACTTTTTCAAGGGAGCCGATCCGAAAGCGCTTTGATGGGTTTATCACCCATCGCCAATCCTAGGAACTTTTTGGCATCAACAAGATAATGTTTGTTTTAGAACTAATAACTTAAGGATTGTCCCGACTCTAATTAATACAAGAAAATTAATTCACTAGTCTTCAACGCCATGTGTATTTACCAGGTAAGAGGGTCGTATAGTCTAGTTCTATCCTGAGTCATTCTTGGTTCCCTAGGTCTGAGTCACGCCTCTGAGTCAGCTTTTCCGCGTCAGAATTGTATGGTAATATCAATTGGCATCAGAGCTTTACACAAGAGGATATCAATGAAAAATTTTGTAGCACAACCTCGATCACTGATCCACCCATTGAAAGAGAGACATGACAGGACTTTTTTAGTGTTAGACACGATCGAATTTTGAGCATTTAAAGAGATAATTAATACATGTTCCTGCATTAGTTGCTACCTCGTGCACCAATCAAAATAGTCATTTAAAATCATTGATAGACCACATAAACACCCACGCCTCCACCATCAACCCACAATGAATTTAAGTTATACAGGTTCAGCGACAAATTTATTAAAAAATCACTCATAACCTGAATTGAATGGATGATGCGACACGGTAAGATCTTTCCTATTTAAAATCCCTTGAGCCATTGTAAATTAAATCATTCTACACGTAAGATAATTCTAGAGCATCCGAAGGATAAAGATGAGAAACTCGAAGGATGCATCGATCCCATGATTGTCAAAATAACCAGGTTTTAACAAGCTTCAGAGGTATGTATCCGATTTTGTAAATTCGCTGGATGTGATTTTTTGTATGTGAGTTTTTTGGTTTTTTACACAATCCCTCAAATGTTTTTTAAGTTGCAGGAATGATGTCACCATGAAATCCAACCACTAGATGCTTTCTGAGAGCACCAAATCTGAAAGAACCAGATATGGGAGAGGGTTCTTCTCTAGGAAACGTGAAGAAATTGGAGTATGTCTCTAGGATGGAGCCTGCCATCAAGACAACAACAAAGAATATTTTCATCCAGCCCCCAACCTTTGGTGATACAGAGGCAATCACAGGATCCAATATGGAACTCCCACATTAGTGGGATCTCTTTAACAAGATTATCCATGAAGAGTACCCATAATATGTCCTACACAGTGATCCATATGTAAGGGTGCTCGACGACAAGTTGTTCCCGAACATTCGATAGTCATATCTACATATGGTGGTAAGAAGAACCCCCATTTTTCCCTGCATATTAGTCTTGAAGTGGTTCATGGACCACACAAAAACACAAAAATGTTTAATCAATGATGAAAATGGTGGTCGTGTCAGAGTGTTCGTCCCGGTAGAAGTTCAGAAATACTACAAACTTAGAGACCCCGAGGAGCGGCTAAACACAGAATTCGTGGTGAAGTTCTACAAATGCCATGACACCAATTAGGTGATGGCCTCATGTTGGAGGGAGGACAATAAGTTTACCAACTGAAGTACTAGATGGTATGGGACAACTAACTTAAGAGATCCATACGTATATTTGATGGCTCTCATCTGTCGATTATATGGAGAGAAATATTGCTCCATGTTTTTAGAGGCTTGGATACCTTTGGCATACACAATTGTGATCATTGGGTGCAACTTCAACTAGGGAGAAATAATCTCCAAGAAACTAAGCATCTGTGTACAGTAGGTCCAGGCACCGAAGGAAGGGGAAGCACCAACTTTTTACATGCCTTCATACCTGTTCGATGTCATGTGCGCCATAAATGTCTTCGTCGGCATGAATTTGAGTTGGCATGTTTCAGAGCTCTCGGTCCACGTCTACTTCAGCATGCTATGGGAAAACAGGTATAAGAAATATTACCCCCTCATATGTGATGAATTCATCACCCAAATTTATTTTATTTTGTTTAAGAAAGAATTCCCAAGGCTATCGACGACAACCAAGAATATGATATCCAAGGTAGTCCATTGGTATTTGGATGAACACGCCACCTACATCAGGATGTTCGAGGCCACCAGAGAACCATATTTCCTACCAGCTCATGTCTCGGACCAGATTTTCATAGGAGAAATATGTTATCAAACCATCTTGTAGAGCTACAACACCACCCTCGTCAAGGACAAGAAGTGGGATTTCATACCCTATGGTTTCCATGTAGGGTTCTATTTGGTAAAGGACATCGTTGAAGACAAACAAGAAGGGATGAGCCAACTTGAATTCAGATTCCCGATGGGTCGATTCTGCAAGAACGATCCAAAGGGTTTTTTATTGCAACATGCTTCACAAGTGTCATCTTACTGGTCATATTCTCACAACAAGTTCAAAGACGAAGTCTTCACAGAGAACTCCCAGGATTGGGACGAGGTGGTGCAAAGGATGGTCGACCCGAAAATGACCAAGTTCAAGGCCATGAGCATGGATGAATAGGAGACAACAATAGATAAGTCATATCAAGAGGCCCTCAGAGCCTGGGGAGAAATCAAAGTGGCAGAGGCAAAAGAGGTGCATAACAGGGGACTTTGTATGACACTGGAGTCATAGGCAAGGGTATTTCTCTTAATGGAACATGTGCTTAATGGAACAGGCGTAGCGAGTAATTGATCAGCTGCAGAATGACCTAGACATTGTGGAAATAACAAGGGTCCCTGCTGACACCCTAATAGATATCAAGGTAGGTCCAAGTGAACCAGAACCAATACAAATTGAAGATATCATCGGGTTGGATAACCCTAAAGTTTCAACACCACAGGTCGGATTGCTAGGGGACGTTAAAACTCAATCAGAGATAGAAAGGACACCAGGGAGAGAAAGTGCACCAAACTCCCTCCATGACTCAATAATAATCTATGATGATGAGTAGATTTCAAAGGTTTCCTTGGTGAATCTTGTGCATATCACAGAGGAAAAGGAACCCGAGAAGGCATCTTCCTCAGCTCTTTATGCTCAAATTCAAAGCCTTCCACAAAACAACTAGGAGGTCTAAAGTGTCTTAGACACTGAGCTACTCGATGTACCGGTGACCCAAGTGGATAGCCCTAAGGACGAGCTAGGTTCAGGTGAACAAAAATAAGAAGTTCCACAGCAGGAAATCGACATCTCAATAACCAATTATCAAGTAAGTATCGAGTCTGCCCCTCATTCTTCAATATTAGTTGATACTTTACCTCCATATGAGAAACAACTAGAGGCCAAACTTTTAGAACACACAGAAGAGATTCAAGAACCCAGTCTTGAACAGATATACACCATCAGAAGCCTCGGAAACATGCTTACCCTAGGAGATCAACAAATCCTTGAACTCGTAGATGAGGTTGTTGATATACAAGCCATATCCTATGATCAGAAGAGGAAATCCATCGTGAAGAGAACCACCAAGAAGAGGAGGATTACTCTGGATCGGTCCATCCTCATCACCACAGAGGAAAAATTGATTAGCATGGAGCATGCCAAGACATCCAATCTTATCGACGCAGGGATGTAAATCAGAGATGCCACCCTATATAGAACAAAAAGGGATGAAAAGAATTTGGTCGTTGCGCTGAAGGAGTTGGATCAACTACGCCATTTGGAGAAATATTATCAGGACTCTACACAGGCCAAGGTGTTCTTGAGAAGTGAATTCCAAGATGCCTATAGTAAATTCACAAATGAGCAGCACCTTTTCACTACAAAGATGGTCGATTTCCAAGAAGACACCCTCATGGTGATGGTTAGATGAAAATATATGGAAAGATGGTATGGGAAAGCACACCAAGAAGTGGAAATGATCGATCATTAGGGAAATTCAGCAGAGCCGAGATGCCCAAGAGAACGACATTCAGGTACTAAGGGATAACAATATCAACCACATAAATAAGTCGGTCAAATACTGGGTGAAAATGGCCCAAGAACCTCATCAGGAAATCCAAGAGAGATGGGCCGAGTGCGAAAATAGTTGGACCAAGATCAGTCGGGCGATGAGAGACATCGACCTTCCACAGTTTAGCATACCCGATGAACTTGTCGACTTCCGTGACATAGTCAAATTACATGTTGAACAAGACTCATCGTGGGCTGAGGAGATAGAAAATATGGTGAACATGGATCTAGGTGAAGTTCAGTAGTTCATGGAACACCCGATCAAGGCTCGGACATTGTTGCAGTAGTTAAGTTCTAGAATAGTCAAGTATCGGGCACAGATAGTGGAGATAAAGGAGACCCTTCCAGCCCCAATGGACCAACACAGATTCTCGTATGCCAATACATGTGAGGATCTCTTCGTCAAATGGTCGGAGTACAAGAAGATTCATCAACTTAAATAAAACCATTTGATGGCTCTTAGAAGACTGAGAGATGAAAGTGACAAGTGTTGATGTTTGGTTTTACTTAGCTTGCACTTTTGATAGTTATTTTTAGTTAATAATATGTTATAAATAAGAGGATCGACCTGTTAGAAAGGGTCGATGTTTTTGGCAAAGACCCTCATTTTTGGATTTGTAAAGAACTATTTTGGATCTACCTTAATTGCAAAGTCTTGTTTAGGACCAGAGACAAGTTTGTGTTTTCCATTAAATGTGTGTGTGATTGGATCTGAAGAAGAATTATTTATGATTTTATCTCATGAATGGATGTTGTAATGAGTAAGAGACTATGAATATGTTGATAAGTTATTTGATTCAATATTTTTATAGTTCTTGTCTTTAATGATGTAAATTAAACATTGTGTTAATGTGTGATCAATGATTAGAGATAAGGCATGTTGTAGGTGTATGAATAATTGTCTCCATGCTTGAGTATGGGAGTTATCTTGTTCTCATCCTTCTTCAATAGTTAAGTCCTTTCCCCTTTGTTACCCAACTGGTTTATACTAGCATTTATCTTGTATCGGTCCCACCTATAAAGAAAATGCAAAACGAGAATGTCTTAACCAAAGGAGGATATTTCACAAGAATACATTATGTCAATCACTACGTAAATCCCATCGATTAATTGGTTGGATTGCAAGATCTAGAGAACCATTCCACCATTAAACATTGTAGAGTCTAATTGGGCCTCGATAGCGGGTTTGTTTCATGATGTTGAGTTAAAGGGATTCAGGACCCCTCAATAGGTAGTTGGTGCGTCATGGAACCAATCAACCCATCCGCAACGTGGGACATCCTAGGTTTGTCCTGGCCAAATGGTATGGGTCTAGGTGCATTAGGAAACACTGTGTATAAGTAACCTGATTGATCATAGATGAGGTCAAACTGTTGAACCTTGTTGATGGCCTCCTCCTTTGTCTGAGGGAAGGTGGATGCTACATCCTTGGCAATAATAGAGATAAGTGATTTGAGAAACCAATCAAGACGTTATTCTTTGGTAGTTTCTTCCTTACACAAACTACGACACCGACGCCATTCATGGATGTGATCAGATATATGGATAACATTAGTTTGTTTGAAATCCGAGAGAAGTTCTAAGCCAATATCATGACGAACTGGTAGCTGGAAAAAGGAAAAAAAGGCCTTGGCCAATGATTCAAAGGTTGCATGGGACCCTGATTTTTCATCCACATACCATTTGGTTGAGTAACCAGTGAGAGTGTGTTGAAACAACCTTAAGTAGATGGAATTATCCATGATGTTTTTTGAAGAGAACCATAAGTGGAAGGTCATAACATGGTTGGCGAGATCATCCCCTATTTTTCCTTCAAACTTTGTAATATCTTAAGGTAGTTTGGTAAGAATATTGGGCAAAGTGGGATCATGCAAAATGGGATCATTCGTGAGTTTGGTTAAATCAGGAATTTTAAGGGATGCCAAGTATGGCATAGGGAGATTTGGTGGAGAATTAGTTCTATCCATCGTGTGAGTAGGTGGTGTACCTGTCCCTTGAGAGCGATTTGGTGGGGCTATACTTCTCCCTTGAGAATAAGGCCCCCCCCCCCTCCAAGAAAAGTGGAACCAAATAAAGATGATCCCAAAATAGTGGCACTCAAGGGGGTGTGAGATAGTGGAGCCAGTGAGTTGGAAAGACTAGGGACTCCTCCTAGAATAGGAGGAAGATTCTACAAGCGTCTTGAACAATGGGGATTTTGTGGGTCCCCTATGGTTTCCAACTAGTAAAGTGAATGTGTGAAAAGGGTGATAAGAGAAATAAATAAACAAGAGATTTGTATAATTTGGACCTTCACAAGATAGTACAACTCACAATTGCATGTAATCAAATGAGAATCATACATAAATCAACTGTAAATAGGAAAACATGTGGATAGGTGGATGTTGTCTGCGTGGGGGAACAAAAAACAAATCATCATGTCATAAAATATGTATCATCCTTCCTCTCAAATAGCACTGGGCCTTCCAAGAGCACTCAATAGTGGGGTCTGAAACCACCAGAAGAGGAATTAGTGAAGGTTGAAATAATAATTTATAATGAGGATTAGAGGGTTCATATCCCAAAAGAGCTGGTGATATTTCCAAATAGCCCTACAATCGCCACCTAGCTCGATGTCCTAAATTTTGGTCACTAGGTACCTCGGTCAAAGTGCATGATTTATATTTTTGGCCTCATAAATGGCTCACGGGATGGATGCCCTTCCAATAGGTGGGTGACTCAAGGAGGGATGCGCAAAACAATCAGACCTCAGCCTTCGAGCCTTCACGTGTATCTCCCTGCCTTATGGTATAGGAACACTTGACTTGGAGGATTTGAAAGTTCCCTATTTTTCAACTTCTAATGTTTAAAAATGTGAGAACCAGATAACGGGGGGTTATTTTGATTCCTACCCCCGAGATCCTACCTAGACTAAAAAAATTATTTTGGCACCTCCTGTGGAGGAAAAATTAGTGAGTTTTTAGAAAAAAAATTAGATGTGGTGGGATGAGAGATTGAGGTTGTGAGCCAATCTCATTTGAATTAATGGGTGTGGATAATTTCCAAATAATTAGTGGGACGTTTCGGAATTCCTTTGGAGAAAACCTACTTTAGCCTCCACTATTCGAAATATAAATTATGTGTGTGGGGAGTGACTTTGTGTGCAATCAAGTGAGAAAGTGTGCCAAGTTTTTAATAAGGTAGGTGTGAGATTGCAACATGTGGACTTCCTATGGTCCTTACAAATATTTTTTACCTATCTTACTAAGTGTCATTGGTACAACCTTGTGGAATTTAAAAATCCCTAAAGAACTAGCATGTGGACATATGGGTCCTTTACAAATCCTTTAAACTCCCTAAATGTTGTTTACACTAAGAAATCTTGAAAACTATCCTAGATTGCAAGCAAGTGGGCATGTATGGGCTCGTTACTTTGATCTTTAAACTTCCCTATTTTGTGATGTAAACTAAGAAAGCAATTTCAAGAAACTATCCTAAGCTTGCAACATGTGGGCATGTATGGGCCCTTACAACTTTAATATGGTTTCAAAAAACTAAGAGGAACCCTAGAGGGGATTTGTCCTCTCCTAAAGATTTTGTTAAGGGAGATGAAATGTCCCTTTACCCACCTTTTTTATTCTCAAGATCACACTAGGGTACGAGAGAAGATCATACTCAAGGATCAAAGTTAACTTATATTCCCAATGTAAGTGATTTATGTATGATAGCAACAACTTCAACTTAAATTTTTACAAGCCAAACAAGCCATCCATGTGGAAACCAAAGAAAAAGAGGAGAATATATCGTTATTTTTACCCCGTAAGTGCCTATACTAGATAACCTTTCATATGGGAAATGACTCTAAGTGGAGTGCATGTTCCTTACAAAGTGCATGAAAGTAAAAATACGAAGGCTAGGGGCCTTCAAATCATCATAAAAACCCTTACAATTTTGAAAAAATGGAGATATGTGTGGGTTACAACTCTGACAGGTGCGCAGTGGGTGCACAATGCGCAGTGCAAAGAAGTCGATGGTGCAAAAACTATGCAGAATGCATGTCTGTGAGAAGGAAAATATGTGCACTTCCTATCACGCGTCGGGGGAGAAATGTTGGAGTGAAATACTCCTCCTCTATCTCTGAATTTTTCCTTTGGCAGGTTGGGCTAGGCCGGTTTTGGTACCTGTAAGACAAATTGATTAAAAATAAGTTCTCTCTAAGCTCAAATAGGGTGATCTAGGTGGATATCAATGGCCACCCACCTTTTCTAGCTGGCTCAAAACAACTTTCTGGCAATTTTGGTAATTTGCTATTTTTAGCATTTTTGGGGGTCTTGAACTTCTGGAGTCGTTTTGAAGCCCTAAACTACGTTTTTTTGGGTATCTACAGGTCAGAAAATTTCATCATGAAAGTTTTGTCAACATTTGTAGTTCTTCGATAAATATTTCCAAAAGGCTATCGTGTGCCTAAAATGGAGATCGTATGCAAAAGTTACGACCCCAGGAAGTTGATGTACTGACTTAGCCAAACGAGGCCCACGTGACTTTTGGTGCTTCATCTCCTAGGGTTAGGTTTTCTGATGTCTAGGGTTTTTGACACTCCTRTTTATTTTAAAAAGGTCTTCAAAGCCTCATTGTAATGATCTTATTGCGAATGAGCGCAATCGTCACATCTCTTCTCAGAGATAAGCYGCCACCATTCCAACAAGCTTGTTTTTTGCTGCATTTTACAGTTTCAGCTTATTTCCTTATTGAATAGAAAACYAGTTTTACTGTATCTCTATTATTATATGTTAAGTATCTGTTAATAATCTGTAGTCATTTCGTTCTTCTCATAAAATCTGGATCATACGGTGTAATTTGATACCTCTCCCTAGTATGGTTTCCAATCTGTTGTGTTGGTTTTGTCACTTAGGTGAGCAAAACCGCAACACTTGCATGTCTAGATGAGCCTGCTCGAAAAGACAAAATTTTGTGAGTGGGTTAAACAAGCCAAACACATGTATAAACAAATAAATAAACTAAAACAACTAAAAAATAAAATTTAGAAAGCATGAGAAACTTAGAACCATAAAAATCAACCAATTACCAACATAATTCTGCCAATGGATCAATAGATTAGTAGAAAAAACACCGTAGAGAAAAATGAGGACTTATGAGTTCCCTCTTCCTCCTTGGAAGGGACCTTCATTTCCCTAATGGAGAGTTCTTCTTATAATGGAACAACATGGCAAATGATGAAGAAAAAAAATGCATATTGCTTCAAGATGTGAGTGGAATGGCCTATTGCAATGATGCTTGAAGGCTCCAAAGAGAAAAGAGGATTCTCAAGGGAGAATTCTTACAACATAACAATACTATGAAGATCTTGGTTTCTTAGTGCACCCATGGTTCTTATTTATAGCATTTCTTCAAGGAAAAATGTAATTGGTTCTTGGTGTGAACAAGGGGCCTTTTAGGGCACCCTCTAGTCCTTGACCAACCTCTCATTCAGTTTTCCCTCATATATGAGGTTCAAATCATGTTGGGAGCTGGTCCATAAGTAGTTAAGGGGCCGACAAGATCCATAAATGTGTTGTTCATAGAAGTGCATGTCTTTTCTCGTACACAATCATGTACTTAACGCACTGTTGGCCCGCACACACTACGCACTGTGCTTGCACTTCCTTTGGTGAATTTGCACATGTTAATTTTATACCCAATTGTATAGTTTTTTTTCATTTTGAATACATTTCAGTGTTGCAGGTGAACCAATTGTTGTTGACATTGTTGTGTTTCTGTAACCATTTACGTGCAATATTGTGGATGATATTTCAATGATAACAAGTATTATCATTAATATTAGTACATTTTTAAGAAAGTATTAATAACCCTATTACTAATAAAGATAACACTAAATATCAACAATAATATTAGCGTTAATAGAGTTCATAACTTAATACTATTATGATTTAATTTTAGTATTAACATTATGAAACCCTAAATACTAATATTCATATTATTAATGATGGGATTTATACCTCAATAATATTATTATTAGGGTTGTTATTTAGTACTATTATTAGTATTAGTACATTTTTAATAAAGTATTAATAACCCTATTACTAATCAAACTAACACTAAATATCAACAATAATATTAGTTAATAGAGTTCATACCTTAATACTATTATGATTTAATTTTAGTATTAACATTATTAAACCCTAAATACTATTATTCATATTATTAGTGATGGGATTTATAACTTAATAATATTATTCTTAAATAGTTCACCTACCCCTTAGTATTAAAAATATTATTACTCTAGGTTTTAGTCCTTAGTTATAGTATTAATGCTAACATTAATAGTAATAGGAATTATACCTTAATAATAATTTTATTAAATAGTTAAACCTATACCTTACTATTAATGAAATTTTATTAAATATTTAAACCTATACCTTTGTATTAATGAAATTATTATTCTGATATTTATTCCTTAGTATTACCCTTCGTTCATATTAAACAGTATTAATAACTCTATTACTAAATCTAACATTAGTAAACCCTAAACCTAGTACTAATATTATTAATAGTATAACTCTAAGGTTATTATTTAGTACTATTATTAGTATTAAGTGGATTTTTAAGAGAGTATTAATAACTCTATTACTAATTAAATTAAGCCTAAATATCAACAATAATATTAATCTTAATAGATTGCATACCTTAATATTATTATGATTTAGTTTTAGTATTGACATTATTATTAAATATTAAACCTTATTATTAAATATATTAAACCTCGGGATTAAATATATTTAAGGGTTCACAAATAGATGACTCTTAGGTTTCCCTCCCTCTCTCTTAGGTATTTATTGTTTCTCTTCTCTTCTTTTTTCCTTAGGATTTATGTCTTGAAGATGGATCGAGATATAGATTCAAAACATCAACAAACTAATGATAATACTATGGTTTCTCCATTTATTTTTTTAAATAACTCATCATAGAAATCTAATGAATCAGAACACTTGGAATTTCTAATGGTATCATTCAAGTTTTTAAGCTCATCAAATTAAATTATGTCCTGATATGATTGTGGCAACCAGATAACGAAACATTGCATCCTTGATTTTTCATCCTTGAGGTAAGGAACATACCTCAATAGCTCTAAAAATATCTTAGCATAGGTGTCCATGGTAAGTTTCCCCAACTTGTGTTCATGGAACACCTTGATCTTTCCATCAAATTACTTTTCTAATAGGTAATCCTTCTTGAAGTGTTTCTCAAACTGCTTCCAGTTCAACTTACTCTCTTTCAATTCTTTGACCTCCTTGAGGTCCTCCCACCATATTGAAGCTCCTTCATTTAGATTGAAGATGGATATCTTAGCCTTTGAATTTTCTGAGTATTTATTTACCCAAAAATACTTTCTCAACACCAACAATCAATCCTCAACTTCTTCTCCCTTCTTGATCTCTCCATCAAAGGTAGGAGGATTAGCTTTATTGAATTCTTCTATTAGAGAACTCTATGACTATATTTTTTCCCTAATTCTAGGAACACTTGATCTNGATATCTTAGCCTTTGAATTTTCTGAGTATTTATTTACCCAAAAATACTTTCTCAACACCAACAATCAATCCTCAACTTCTTCTCCCTTCTTGATATCTCCATCAAAGGTAGGAGGATTAGCTTTATTGAATTCTTCTATTAGAGAACTCTATGACTATATTTTTTCCCTAATTCTAGGAACACTTGATCTAGTATCGTTGTTGAATTGATCCAATATCATTGTTGGAGAACTCCTCGAAAATAATCTTCCCATTAGCTAACCCTATGAAAATACTTCCACCATATCTATTTTTCGTTTCATCTTGATGCCTCTTCTTGGAAGAATTCCTTTCTACATTGCTATTGGATAATCCATGCTTCCTGGCACATGAAGGGGTTTTAAACTTCTCCAATTGTTACAATTCTATATTATGAGTGGAAGGACCTTATTGCAGGTACTTCTGAATCCTTGAAAATATCTGTAGTAGCACTGCATTCACTTTTTCCTACTCGGCCTGAGATCTCATGAGCCTTTCATTGTCTTCCCTTAGGATTCTAACAATGGATACCAAATATGGAGCGGTTTATATGGTCCTCCTACCATCAGATTCGTCATCTCTAAGGTGTGAGGTGTCTTCCATGCTATGTTGCACCATTCCCCCTGGTTCCTTTCCAATACATCGTGCGTGATGAAATAGTAAAAATTATTCATTTACTACATCAAAATTATAATCACTCATTCCTGGAAAAAAAAAATCATAAACAGTCAAGCGGTCTTTGTGACCCATTCAAGCCTAGACTTTAAAATCTTCTTTGATACCACTCTATAACACACCCAACCCTCTATATTCACTTAGTCTTGTAGGATGTTCATTTTACGTCCTTCTCTTAATTCAAGTACTCAGGTTTTATCTTCATGATTCATGTTCACCACGATACACGTGATAAATTCTCTTATAACAATATTATTATGCTCAATCTCACTTGTTCGTCCCCCAACTACCAATTATTCACCGGAAGGATTCACTGTAATGACTAGGGACCTAAATTTCCCCAAGTTAGATGGATGGAATCATTCCTTACCACTAGATCAACAATCAACAGTGACTCGGACCCTTTCCTCATCGGAATAGAAGGTCACAACACATAAATTTCCATTCCAATGGTTCCTCTCTGATGGATCATTCTGACGGATCCAACGGTCCTTGGAATAAAAAAGCAACGGTCTTGATCATGTCGACACATCTAACTACTCAATGACCAACATTACTTCCTTCACTCATTCGTCACATGGGAAGGTGGGGTCCTTGAATAATCCATGACGTAGATTATATCATACACCCAAATTGCATATCAATGGATCATGTTCAGTTGAAATCCCCCTTCCCATCGAAACATGCACACTCCACATGAACGTGGCCCTTTCTACCGACAGATCTCTGATGGCCCACTCCAATGGATCCAACAATCTTCAATGTATCTCATTAGACGGTATAGGTTCAATCAGAGTCTCCCAACTGCACAACAGCTAATGACATTGTTGGGCCCTTTGTTTTGTTGAATAGAAGTTCCACACAACACATTGCAGCTTCATTTTGGAGAATGGAAGTTGCACAAGTTATTGAGAAGCTAGACATCAGACAAAAGAAAGAAACAGAAAGAGATTAAAGGGATAGTGCAACATCATCTTTAAGGAAAGAAGTTGCAACAAGATCAAGAAAAGAAATAACTCTCGATTTCTTAACCAGCAAGATCAGACTATATATATGAGACCGATGTGATTTAATAGGATAATGAATGAAAGGTTAATGAAAGGGTTGCAGTGTCATTGTTTTCTATTATGTTAGTCCATAGCTATTACTATTATTGTTATGAGTACTGATGTTGTGACAAGACTCACTGATGTAATGGGCCAATACTATAGCATAAATGAATTTGGATATCTGGGTGAGAACCTGAAAGACAATGTATCATAGTTTGGTATTATCAATATAATCAAAGGCCTAAATTTTGGAATCTACATCTTATGTATTTCATCCTAATGCATGAATGGAATGTTGTTCTTTATTATCTTTATGTCTGATATACTTAAATGATTCTTTATGAATGGAAATGAAACTTTGTTTCTTTATTTCCCAGTTAGGAATTCCTTAGAACGAAGAAGTTCTAGACGTTGTGCGAGATCAAGAAGATTCAGCCCCAATATTAGGAAACATCGGGAACTAGGAAAAGAAGGTTGCTCCATAGGAAGAGAGCGAGACCCCCCAGATCAAAGAAACACTCCCACAAGTCAGTGGAACCAACCCCAAATCACCCACCCCCCAGGTGTCCTCTATACCTGTGGTAAATTCTACATCACCTACTTATGCTATTTATATTCCATTGCATCCGATTAGTCAGAATCAGTCTGTAAGTGTAAACGACGGGAGGATATTGGGATCCCTAGGCATATCGCAACAAGGACTATTAGGTTTCATTCTAATAGGATTAGTGAGACCCACAATGGTTGGACATATGGGAGGATCAATCACTCGATACCCATAATTCTGGGGTAAAGGGGACGAAGATGTAGAGCAACATTGGTTCTTTTGTGAATCCATCTAGAGATCCAGACGAAATCTCGATGCAAATAAGTTAGTATAACTTTAGACTACCTTGAGGGGTCATGCTCTCAAATAGTATATCAAGGATATTGAAACTAGGTTGCAAGGACAACAATTCACCATTGGCCAAGTTTTTTTGAAGTTCATCGCCGAATTCAAACTACCTTAGTCAGAGAAACAAGCTCTCTCTGAGTTGTGGGAGATTCAAAAAAGGGAAGGAGAATCTACCTGGGAGTACAACGAAAAGTTTAAGCATGATATTAGGAGGTCATTGCATCCAATTCATGAAGATCATGAGAGGGAATGGTACATCCAAGGATTACTGGACGACTTGGAATAGTCGATGAAGATCAAAGCCATGACCAGTTAAGAAGGGAATCTGAGCATGACCAGGCCTCCCGTAGATGAAATTTTTTCACAAATGATTCAAGAATTAACCACACAAAGACCAGGATGACCTCAGGTTTGGTGCATAGGATGTTACACAAAAGGGCATCTGGAAAATGAATGTCTGCATGTAAGGGGAATGAGGCCTCTTCACAACCCAATGGGACCTTCTTCTGGACCCACAGGAGGATTTGTGCAAGTATCTAGGACTCCACCATTCCATACTCTAGGGTTATAAAATTATTTCCCAGGCACTCAAACCTCTTAGACAACGAAGTATTATGAGATTTTTCGAATGCATGAACATGCGTTGAGGCAGTGTAATATTATGCATAAGTACACAACTACACCCAATACAATACACTGTGAGTTTTTCACATCTACAACCCATGCCACAAATCAATGTAGAGCATTGGATGCACTTGCTAACAGATTAGACCGGATAACATTCAGAGTAAATGAAATACCTCAAGGACCTGGAAGAGGTTAGGGAGGTGGGGTTGGAGGTGGATTCATAAGAGGGAGAAATGGAGGAAGAAGGCCAATTCGATACTGCAACTGCAATGAACAAGTTCATTTGGTGAGATACTGCCCTCACCCAAGATGACCATGGTGCTCGCACTGCAGGAATAATGGGCATGCAACTGAAGATTGTCCATAACTGATCATGAAGTAGGAAGATCGGGTTCGTCAACAAGGAGATAATATCATAAACTCATAATTATAAAAGGATAATTGAGGGACATCTACCAAATATTAACATCATCACTCACAGAGGAGAAAATATTGGGGTAGAAGAAGACAGTAAGCCCAAGATTCAAAAATCTATTCCCAAAGACGACAGGTATGATCCTGTGAAACAAAAGTTATTTTTTAAAAATTCAATAGAAATATTTAAGAGTATCCCCACTCCAGAAGCTATGGAGAATCCTCCTAGAGCCACCTCTCAACCTAACCTTGTGCAAGCCCCTACCTCACTACCAGCACCCAGGAATTCTGCAATTCCAAGAAAACACCCTGAGCAGTCTCAAAGTGTAATAAATATTTGGTTTCAGTTATTCTTTTATATCCTAGGGGATGAACAACTTATAGAAAAGTTGCACAACAATATGTACTTGATACTGGGAAATGAGGGAACCCCAGAAGCCATAGTAAGGACTAAACTCCCTCAGAAGAATACCCAGAGAATACAAGGAAGAAAGGTGTGAACATGGAGATAATTTAGGTTAGAATCCCAGCTAGATGAGTTTGAAATCAAAGACGTCGATCTAGATTTTGGATCATATGTTAACATCCTACCCAAAAATACATGGGAAGCTTTGGGAAAACCTCAGTTAGTATATTCCCGATTCTAGTTGAGAATGGAAAATGAGTACTACATTTTCCCAGTAGGAAGGCTAGAAAATGTGGAAATAGATGTTGTAGGAGTTAAGACCACAACTGATTTTGAGGTAATTGAAATTATGGGAGATAAGGATCCCTACCCTGCTCTACTTGGGATTTATTGGGAATATGACATCTATGCTATCATTGATCTAAAGAGGGACACCATGAAGTTTGAAGTAGGTGGGATAAAAGTAGTTTAGCCCTTAGATCCTTGTCTAGGGCCTAGATATATTAAACCATTGGGCCATAATATGGAGTCAAATACCCTTGACCAATTATACACCATCATAGTTGGTATGAGACCAGATTATATAAATCCTACTACAGATGGATCAGTAATTTGGAGAAGCATATAGTCTATTGACGAGTATTCAAAAGCAACATTTGACAATTAGCAACAAGGTTCATATGAGCGATTATCAAGGAGATGTGCAACTGTTAGAGAAATAAGATGGATTGGAACTGAGGTCATAGAACCCCCTACATACAATGGTACCTTATAGGTACATAGTTTTCTCACCAGCATGGAAGAAAAGATAACGACAGAGAAAAGGATCTTTGTTCTTGATTTAGCCTTGTAAGATACCCCTTCTAGATGGGGGGCCACTCATAAATCCTCGATTATGGAGTGGGAGGATGGAAAACAAGCGATACGATGTTGATTCCAAGGGAGGCATTGGCTGAAACAAGAAATGAAGATAGATTTACAAGATGCACAATTGTTCGATGGATGATCTGACCCTACAGGGCATATTGAACATTGCTTAAAGCAGTGGAGAGTTGCAGAGGTACCCTCTCACCTATGGGTCCAGGTATTTTTACATTTGTTGGGGCCTATTCCAAAATCCTAGTATACACATGAGGAAACCAAAAGAAAAATGAATTGTTGGAAGACCTTACAAGAAAAATTTTGCAAGGATTTCTCCTTTACAGGTAAGTACCTCAAGCTCAACATAGTCCTTCAAAGAATCAGGGAAATGATTTTTACTAATATTTGTAGAAAGAGATAAAATCCAGTAGTATGTGATGACCATGTTCACTTGCTTTAGTCTAATATGGGAGTGGATGTTTCAACAGAAGATACAGGTATTTCATAGATTGAATGAACAAAACTTTTGTTATCAGGGAATCTATGAGATAGAACAAGAGTTATTAGTGATAGTGTCTGTAACATCCTCGGCCTTCCAGAGACCGGGTAATGCCACTACTGCAGAATATAAACTTATATATATAACATGCATTTTAATGAATGAAAACACTTAACACTGAGTAATCACAGAATTACTGCTACCATATACAATCAATTAAACTAACATTAATTCAAATACACCACGTAAGACATGAAAAACATTCAAGCGTCACAAAACATGCATAAAATACATACTTAATCACATAAATGATACTTATATTTTAGATGGAGTTAATCCACCAACTGCGTGTAGACCTTCCATGAACCTCCCAGCCTTAGACTGCATTGCTCATCACTCTCAGCAGTAGGTCACCCCCGATCTGGGACTAAACTCCACCATGCAAGGGAATTCTAGGCTTAGCAAGGACAACAAGGAAGTTGCACAAAGCAACAGGAATGATATTTTATCCCAGGATCCACTTATGCCCAGAACACACAAACCCTCATTCCCCACACACCTGCTCCACCCCAAAAGAGTAAACCTTCACTACTATAAGTCCATTGGCCATTACACCTCCCTTACCTTGGGCTTCAGCAACAGGCTGGACCGAAAATCTTAGAATACTGTGGCTGCTACGAGACTCCCTTCTAGGAGAACTCACTTCCTAGAAAACTCTCTCACTTGGGAGAGCTACTGACAGGTCTGATAAACAGTCTTCGACTCAACTACAGTCGGGTACGGTTGACAGCAACAACAACAACAAAATTTAATGGAAACAAGGAAAAAAATGAGTATGGACACCTGAAAAGGAAACAGCCTAATGCTAAGTCCCAACATGGCTTAGGTGACTACAATGGTGTCGGGCTTCACAAGAAATAGAACAAGACAAACATCCTCGTTTCTAGTTTCAGAGATGTGTGAGGGTATGTTGTGGTTCAATACAATTCAGGAAAAACAAAAGGCAACAACCCAAAATGGTTCTAGTAGAGACTCCAGAATGGCAAAACGACTTAGGTGAATGATGGCAGAATGACTCTCAAACCCCCCAACATGAGTTGTGGCTTCAACTTTAGTTGCATGAGAGCAGGTCAACACTTGTCTTCCTAGAGCTACATGCAATCCATTAATCCCATGTCCCATTTTCCAGGAAATTAGGATAAAAAACATATAATGCTCACTTTAGTCTTCAAGAAATAATATTAAAATATTATTCCTCTAGAGGTAAGCCCCCTAGCTTAGCCCCTAGACCCAATACTTGTCCCCCCTTCCTTACCCTACCTAGTGAATCTTAGTCCCCCATAACTCTTCTTCGTGGTTGGTCTACACATAGCAGTGCTTATATTTTTATTAATGTTCTTCATAATTACATATACAAAAATCAGGCTCATTGGCCTTGGCATCTGGCTCACCAGCCTAATAACACATAAGTCTTTCAACTTATAACCACTTGGCTCAACAACCTATAAGAAAAATTACAATTTATAAGGGGATTGGCCTTGGGGTATTACAGTTTCAAAGGCCAACATCATAGCTATATTACAGAGAAATAGATAGAAGTACATTGATTTAGTACCAAATAATGAAGAACCAAGATGAAGACTAAATTCCAAAAGATTCATCTAGAAGGAAGATTGAATTATCATCACTAAGTTGTTGATTATTTATACTTTTGGATGTCCAAAAGTTATTCAATGGGAAGGTGTGACTCAATATGATCTAAGGAATGCTCATAGAGGTCTAGAAGGATCTGGAACACTCAGAGAGGTCCTAGGGGATTCATAAATGCTAAAATTTATACCATCCCAAATTCTATAAAAAATGGCATCAATGCATAGAGCTCGTCTTCAATTTTCCAACAGTGTAAACGAAAAGTCAAATAGAGTTCATATGAAAAAGTTATGAGCGGTCAAATGTCAAGTCAAACTAGTCAAAATCAAAGTCAAAGGGGTAAAAGGGTGGCATGTGGAACGAACGTATAAGTTGCGTGGCCACACCCCAAGTGTAACACCCCCTTTCACTCAGGGCAAGTGCTACATTGCGGAATAACAATCTCATACTTAATTCTATATATAAGACATGCATCTAAGCAAATGAAACACATTTAAACTCAGAGTAACAATAAGAATTACTGCTATTATAAATAATCAATGGATTTAACATTAATACATATGCACAATAGAATACATGATAATTATAAATACACAGACATGCAGAAACATAATTAAAACATCATCTGGAACTTATCTCTGAAACGGTGGTAATTCCACCAACCAGGTTCAGGCCTTCCATGAACCTCCCAGCCTTAGACCACACTGCTCTTCAAGTTCGGCAGTGGGTCACCCCCGAGCTGGGACTAATCTCCACCCCAAGGCAAGGAATCCTAGACTAGGCTGAGGTTACAGGGAAAACACACACTCACAAGGAAGGAATTTTCTCCCATGAACCACTCATACTCACTACCACAGACTCTCCTTCCCCACATGCCTGTTCCGCCCCAGGAGTATACACCTTCTCTATCACCTAGACAGTCCTTTGGCTGCTAACCTCCCTTGCCTTGGGTTTCAGAAACAGAACGGACCAGAAGTCTCTGAGCTATGTGGCAACTACAGGGTTCCTTCCAGGAGTTCTCTCCTTCCTCTGTGCACTCTCTCACCTGGAGAGAGTCACTCATAGACCAAGCAACCTGTTCTTCCAACTTCAATCACCTCTCTCACCTGGAGAGAGTGTTGTACAAACTGGCCAACAAGCCACACGCAGTCTATCACTGCGTGGAGACAACATCCAACGGGGAAAACAGACGCGGGCTTTCCAAATAGTCTCAACAGTGACAAGATGGTCTCACAGTTATGGCTTTGGGATAGAGACTCCACACACAGACTCGATCTTCTCAGACAAAGGATGCATCGGCTTTTCCAGAAATCAACGCAGCCTATCCCTGAAATCAACACATAGAATTCACCCCTCTGGTTTCATAATGGCACGAGGTCTCTTGTAGGGGTCGGACGGGACGTACGGTTCAGAATATGCACGAGGACTCTTCCAAAGTTCGGATGGGTTCACGCCCAGGAAATCGAGGGTCGAATGGTGGAGGCCCCCCCAACACGGCTGATCTTAGATGCTTTATTTGCATGTGTCTGGGTTGACACTTGTCACCCATGCTACTGTGTGTGTTCCATCCATTTGGAAGTTACTTGTCCTTCCAAAAGAACTTAGGATAAAGCATATTATTCACATTCTTTTTGGAATAATATTAAAATATTATTCCTAAGTCTTAAGCCCTTAGGCTTAGCCCCTAGGCTCAACACTTAGCCCCTCTTCCCACCTTCCATCCCCTAATCCCTTTCCCACTTTGTGGAATCTTAGTCCCCCATTACTCATTCATCGTGGTCAATCTACACGCGGCGGTGTTTATATTTTTATTAATAATGTGCATAGATACATGTACAAAATCAGGCTCTTGGCCTTCAACACTTAGGCTCGCTGGCCTAATAATCACATAATCCCACCAGCTTATATTAACTTGGTTCACCAGCCTAT
This sequence comes from Picea sitchensis, assembly GCA_010110895.2. NCBI lineage: Eukaryota > Viridiplantae > Streptophyta > Pinopsida > Pinales > Pinaceae > Picea > Picea sitchensis. The sequence goes on from SNQJ01S0029151.1 coordinate 41,412, forward strand.
AAAAAAAATAATTACAATTCATTTGATAAACATGATTTACAATGGGACTCGGCCTTAGGGACATTACAATCCCCCTCCAACCTAGGGGCTTAAGTCCTTGGGGAATAATATTTTAATATTATTCCAAAAGACATGTGAATATTATGTTTTATCCTAATTTCTTTTTGGAAAGACAAACAACTTCCAAATGGAAGGAATGCGTGCTGAAGGAATGCATGCAGTTGCATGAGTGACAAGTGTCAACCCAGGCACATGCAATTAAAATGGCTGAGATGAGCCATGATGGGGGTTCCGCCTCCATTCTACCCGACCGTCTGAACGTGAACGGTCTGACCTCTGCAAGAATACCCTAGTGCATCCCTGAAAGCCAAAAAGGCTGTGTTGATTTTTGAGATAGCCGGTACATCCTCTGTCTGAATAGTTATGAGCCTGTGCATGGGATCTTTGTACACTTGGTGCAATCCCAAAACCAAAACCGTGAGTCTATCCCGTGATTGCGGAGCCTATTTGGGAAGCCGTGTTTGTTTTCCTAGTTGGCTATTGTGGCCATGCAGTGCTCGACTGCGCATGGCTTACTGGCCAATGTGAGTTCGTTCTTAGCCTGTGTGTAACGTATCTCTGGGTGAGGGAGGTGATTGTTGTTGGAAGAGGCAGGTTGCCAGGCCTGTGAGCAACTCTCTCCAGGTGAGAGAGTTTGCTAGGAAGTGGTTTCTTCCAGAGAGTGTCCAGCACCAGCTTCGGGCTTTGAGACTTCCTGATCCAGCCTGTTTCTGAGACCCAGAGAGGGAGGTGTAGCACCGATGGACTGTTCTTGTGAAGGTGTATACTCTCGGGTGGAATAAGCATGTGGGGAATGAGAGTCTGGGAGTAGTGGGCGTAAGATGGAATCCTGGGAAGAATCCTTCCAGTTTTTCTGTGTTGTTTTCCCTGTAACCTCATCCTAGCCTAGGATTCCTTGCCTTGGGGTGGAGCTTAGTCCCAGCTCGGGGGTGACCCACTACTGAGCTTGATGAGCAGCGTGGTCTAAGGCTGGGAGGTTCGTGGAAGGCCTACATGTGGTTGGTGGAATTACCACCATATCAAAGATAAGTACCAGATGATGTTTTAATTATGTTTTTGCATGTCTGTGTATTTATATTTATCATGTATTCTGTTGTGCATACGAATTAATATTAAATCCATCGATTATTTATAATAGCGGTAATTCTTATATTTACTCTGAGTTTAAACATGTTTCATTTTCTTAAATGCATGTCTTATATATAGAATTAAGTATGAGATTATTGTTCCACGTAGTAATGTTGGCCCTACCATGGGGTTGATGGTCGGGACCATTACAGTTTGGTATCAGAGAGTTACAGTATGAAAGAGTGCTACAAAATGGTATCAGAGCATTACAGTATGAAAGAGTGCCACACCAAGGTGCCACGTTGGTTGATCGTAGGTGGAAAGGTCAAGCCAATGAGAGGTTGCCACATGAAAGCCCCCCATTGGCCTATATTGGTATGATTATGTAAAATTATGGAGTCCACAAGGGTTGAACCCGCAACCTCCAAAACCTACTAAAGACTTAACATATCCCCCATTACCAATGTGTCATACAATGTGAATTAACCTATATGTGGTACATATTATATTTTAATTTGTATTAAGTTTGAAATGGGTGGAAAAAGAATCGATGACCTAAGCCTTCGACCTTAGCCTTTGGTTTGGTGTATAGCATGTAACCCACACCTACATTTGCGAAAGGCCTAATGAACATTCCAATGAATACACCATATGGTATAATAACCATACGTTATAACAACTATTCACACACACACACACACACAAATATATATATATATATATATAACCAACCAACAAAACACACAAATATATGGTAGTATGTGGGGCTCGAACCCCTGACTTACCATTTATAACCCCAGGCCTTAACCATTAATCCAACAGTCCTGCATTTTTTGGAATGCCACTAAAAATAGATTTAATTTGTCAAAATGTGTGGACGAAGGTTGGAGGGCCCGAGCCTATATATGGGAACAAATTCCAACACTTCATGCATTCCTAGGTCAGCATAGATCTCGAGGTGGCACATTTTTAAATGAAGGTTACATATTTCAAGGTTGTATGTATTTCTCAAAGTATGTGCAAATGAAGAGGCCAAGTATAATTTCCTCGTAAAGCGTGCCATGAGGTATATTGACAGAACATATGCAACTTTATACTCATTTTTTATGATTTTTCATAAGAATCATGAATTTGAGGTATGTTTTGTGATTTGAAGTCATTTGTAACAACATTAGTTCAAATTTTAATTAATGATAATTTAGCACGTTGTTTTGCATGTCGAAGAGGGTGAAATTTAGCCAGTTTGGAAATTGGTCGACTTTAAAGTCAAATTTCTTAGAATTTTGCAAGTATTTTAATGGTGAACTTATTTTCTTGTTTTGAGTTATGGAATTAAAAAGAGTCAATTAAATGGATCTATGAAAGAACATGTTGCCATGTATTTTAGTATTTTGAGATGGTTAAAAGTAGTCTTATGGTTTGAAGAGAATTCAGAGATGAAGTAATATGGTTATCGATATTGTATAATTTGAGTAATTTTATTTTCTACTATGTCATCTCATCATTCAACAAACTAATTATCATTTCATGATTTTTTGGATAAAGAGAAAATCATGAGAATTCTACAAACCACCTCAATACGATCAGTAAATTATTTTTAATCAAGTTAGATACTGCATATGTGTGTGTGTAAATAAATAAGTGGTGTCTAAGAATTTTAGGATCAATATTCCTATTTGAGAAAAAAAAATTGTAAGAAGTTAACAACACCATTAATACGAGTGTTTGGCACATTTACATAAGAAGAAATAACAATTTTCGGATTGAAAACATAATATTCCCACCTAGCCTTGTTGGGGACATTATAGTGGTATCAGAGTTTATGATCTTTCCATCCTATGATTTATTGAGACATTGATGCCAAGGAAAACTAGAGGACAAGGGAAGCAACCTACCCTAGGACCAAAATCATTAGAAGAAGTAGAAGTAGAAGGAGATATGGTGGACCATCCTGAAGATAGAAGCATAAATCTATTGGAACCCATAGCTAATGGGAAACAACAATTGACAGAATTCTTCACACAATACTTTTATATCAACCAAGAAAACCAAAACTAGGGAGGTACCAATGGGAACCATGCAGAGGCTATCCATAGAGGTGGTAGGAGTTCTGAAGGGAGTAATACCTATGTGTCAGAACAAAGTGTCTTCCAGGAAGGTAGTAGAAAGGTACCCATACCCTTATTGCCTCCATTCCTTGAGGAGTATCCTAGAGGAGCATCGGAACAATAGGGGTGGATGTAATGAAATCCTACTTTAGGGAGTATAAGTTGTTGAAATAAGGAGCTTAGGAAGCCATGTCTTACAATGGCTACTGCAACCTCAGGATGAGGACAAACCCAGGATGGGACAGAATAAAAAAAAAAAAAAAACTTCTTTGCAAATTGGGGAAGATGAATATTCCACCTTTTGACGGATCTGACAAGTGCATAGCCTAAGCATGGGAACATAAGTTGGACATTTATTTCTATCTTATCCAAAGGATAGAGGCAGAGGCAATCAAATTTTCCACCCTACACTTGGATGGAGAGGATCACAAATGGTGGTTCCATGGGATATTAACATTGGGACATTCCAACATCACATCATCTAAGGATTTCACCCAAATTTTGATGGATAGGTTCGATAGGAAGGACCCCAAGGTCCACTTTAGGGAGTTGGCATAGTTGAGGAAGATAGATACACCAGATGCCTATGTTACATAGTTTCAGCAGATGGAAATCATGATGTTGATGTTTCTGAACATAGAGTGGTGATGTTATTCACAGAGGGCTTGGTTGAACCCTTAATATGTTGGGTGAAGGATTTCAAGAAAAACACGATATAGGAATCTATCATAAAGACCCAATAAATGGCAGACACAGTCCCAGATAAGAAATCAACAAAATCATTTATTCCAAAAAAGGGTTAAGTGTAAAAACCTCCCCATAAGACATGGACAAGGAAGGATAGGTTGGATGAGGAAACCCAGAGTGAACTAAGGAGGAATAAGCTTTGTTATAGATGCAAGGAGTCGTGGGAACTAGGCCATCGATGTATAGGTAAAGGTAAACTCCATTATATTTAGGTAGCTTCCAACGAAGAGGATGATGATGATGATGAAGGAATTGGAAAGGACAATGGTGAGCCATCACATGCTATAGAGAAGGAACCATTGGAGGATAGCCCCAAGGGAGTGACCATTTCCACACTTTTAGGAGTCTCTAAATACTACACCTTCATGGTCAAAGGCATTGTGCATGGCCAGAGTTTTAGAACCTTGGTTGATGGTGGGGACACCCACAAATTCATTGATGTTGCACTTGTTACCAGGAGATGAAACCCTGTGGAGGATTTTGAAGGATTTAATGTGGTAGTAGAAGATGGGAACAACATGACATGTACTTAGAGGATCAGGGGATTGGAAGTAACATTGGGAAACTATATTTTTGACTGATGAATTTTATGTCATAGATTTAGCAGACACTCATGTGGTGCTACAAGTTCAGTGGTTGTACTCATTGGGGGATATCCACATGAATTATCGAGACCTGAGAATGGAGTTCAAGGACAAGGGTGGACAATGAGTCTTCCTAAGATTTATGTCGACAAGTGCTTAACCAATGAATGGAGGAACTTTTTAAGCACGAGGATGTGGCTTATGTAGCAGAGAGATTGATCACCATGGAGAAGCCATCACAGGATCAGCAACAATGCCCTCTAGATATCCAAGCATTGCTTCGAAAGAATGAAAGAGTGTTTGAACCATTACCACAAGGATTACCAACTGACAAAATATTTGAGCATTTCATTGAGCTAGAAGAGGGGTCGAAGCATGTGATCACCACACCCTACATTCATCCAAAAAGATTCAAGGATGAAATAGAGAAGGTCATAAAGGAGTTGTTGGAGATGGGACATATCAGTCCTAGCTCTATTCCTTTCAGTTCTTCAGTTGTACTAGTAAATAAGAAGGATGGTACTATGAGGATGTGCATAGANGACAATGAGTCTTCCTAAGATTTATGTCGACAAGTGCTTAACCAATGAATGGAGGAACTTTTTAAGCACGAGGATGTGGCTTATGTAGCAGAGAGATTGATCACCATGGAGAAGCCATCACAGGATCAGCAACAATGCCCTCTGGATATCCAAGCATTGCTTCGAAAGAATGAAAGAGTGTTTGAACCATTACCACAAGGATTACCAACTGACAAAATATTTGAGCATTTCATTGAGCTAGAAGAGGGGTCGAAGCATGTGATCACCACACCCTACATGCATCCAAAAAGATTCAAGGATGAAATAGAGAAGGTCATAAAGGAGTTGTTGGAGATGGGACATATCAGTCCTAGCTCTATTCCTTTCAGTTCTTCAGTTGTACTAGTAAATAAGAAGGATGGTACTATGAGGATGTGCATAGAATACAAGGAAATAAACAAGAATACCACCAAAAATTGATACCCAATACCTAGGATTGATGATTTGATAGACGAGTTGCATGGGGCAGTGAAATTATCAAAGGTTGATCTCTTATCAAGATACCACCATATTTGGGTCAGATAGGAGGATATCCATAAAAAAAATGCAAGTGTCACTATGGGCACTATGAGTTTCTAGTCACACTTCGGGTTGACTAATGCACCAACTACCTTTCAGTCATGCATGAACCATATCTTCAACAAACATTTGAGGAAATTCTTATTGGTTTTATTTGAAGATATTCTGATCTACAACCGAACATGGGAGGAACATCTGAAGCACATAGATGAGATTCTTACCATTATGGAGGAGCAATAACGTTTTTGCCAAGGAAAAGTGTGATATTGGGTTGACATAAATTCTTTATGTAGGGCACATTATTGGTGTTGAGGTAGTAAAGTTACATCAAGAGAAGATATAAACAATCTTAGATTGGTCCACTCTTGGGTCACTCAAAGATCTGTGAGGATTCTTCAGGATATGTAGCTATTACAATCATTTTGTGAAAGTATTTTCACAATTGGTTGTACCATTGACAGACCTCACCAAGAGGTGGGAGTTCTGATGGTCAGAGGATGCACAGGTAGAATTGGACAAAATTGATAAGGTGATGAGCACATTCCCAATATTAGAACTCCCATATTTCATGCATCATTTTGTCCTGGAGTGTGACACATCCAATGATGGGATAGGAGAAGTATTAATGTAGAACAAGCACCTAATATATTTTGAGAGTAGAAATATTAGGGATCCTGAGAATCTCTATCCGATGTATGATAAGGATACTTTGGTCATCATGCATGCATTGTCCAAGTTCATATAGTACTTGGTAGGAGGACGCTTTGTGGTTAGGACTAGCCACAACAACTTGAGATATTTCTTGGAGCGATGAGATCTGAATGAGAGACAACATAAATGGATGAGAAAGGTACAAGCATATGATTTTTACATTGATTATGTGAAGGGGAATAAGAATGTAGTTTTTGATGCCTTATCTAGGATCCTTGCAGCTTTCTCCATGACAGAGATCTTAGCAGATTCAAAATCCATTATTCTAGTGAAATACTCCAAGAGCACATTATCTTATGAGCTAATGGAGGGTCGTATTTAGGATGGCAGGTATAGGGTAATGGTTAACACCGTCTACTACAAAGACACAATCTATCATGTCTCTGAGTCCAAAATCAAGAATAATATTTTTGAGGGAAGTACATGACGCACCACTGGTAGGACATCAAGGGTATCTGAAAACCTACACATAGGTGAGGGAGATATTTTCATGGAAGGGTCTCAAGGAGGATGTACTTCGTTATGTGAGGGAGTTCATGAATTTCCAGTAGAAAAAGTCGAAGTTTACACATCAAGAAGGATTTATTCATCCATTACGGATTCCAGCGTAGAAGTAGGATAGCATTTCCATGGACTTTATCACAAAATTTCCAAAGGTACAGGGCATCGACTATACCTACGTGGTATTAGACAAATTGAATAAATATGCACACTTCTTTTCCATTCCTTTATATTACAACACATCTCAGGTTAGTTCTATTCTTCTAGGAGGTGTTCATACTCCATAGTCTTCCAAGGAATATAGTGAGTGATTGAGATAACAGGTTTCTCAACGCATTTTGGCAGGATCTATTCAGGTTATCTAGGGCTGAGTTGACACCTGGCACTAGATATAACCTCTAGACATACGAGAAGATCAATATAGTAAACAAATGAATCAAGGGGTACCTGAGGAACTATGTGTCAGGGAAACAATGAGCATGGATAAAGTGGTTTCATCTCGATGAGCATTGATACAATACTACTCATCACATGTCCATAAAGATGATCCCATTCATGGCATTTTATTGCTATGATGCTCCATATTTTGTGGATTTGGCATTTCGGGAGAGAAGAGCTCCCAAGGCCAAATATTGGTTGGAAGAAAGACAAGACATTTTGAGGGTCTTGAAGCAGAATTTGCAGGCCGCCCAGAATCGATAGAAAGTGTATGCATATAGACGCAGGGTAAAATGTATCTTTGAGGTTCGGGACCTAGTCTTTCTCAGGTTGCATCCTTATAGACAATTTTCGCTGAAGAGGAGTAGTGTCTAGAAGTTAAAGCCTCATTTTTTATGGACTATACAGAGTGATCAGGAGAGTTGGGGAGGCAGCATATGAGCTGGAGCTACCAGAGGGTAGAAATATTCACAAAGCCTTCCATGTATCCTATGTTAAGAAGACATTGGGACAACAGGTCATCGCCATAGCAGATCTTCATCCACTAGATGAGGAAGGGTAGTTGGTTCTAGCACATGAGAATATTGGTGATGTTAGAGAACATAGGATAAGGATAAGGGTTATTGGAGAGTACTTGGTTGTTTGAAGAGGATTTCCCACAAAAGATGCTACTTGGTAAGGAGAGCATATCTTACAACACCATAATTTGGAATGTATTAAGGACAAGTAATCTTGGGAAGGGAGGATTGTAATGTCCCCTTCCAATTGATGGAGGATGACTCAATAGCCTATACAACTATCGTGGGCTATAATCAATAAGGAAAATGGAACTCAGGGAGGTTTATTTGGTGTCAAACCCTAAAGTCACATTAAATAAAATAAATAATTATATTTAAATGAAATTGGAGGGAAAATTAAATGATGTTTTGATTTGGTCAAAATGAGAGAAATATCTAGAAGTCTCAGAGGAAGGATAAATAGAGAGGCAACCCCTCTCTTTGACATTATGATTTGATCTCTTGTTGATGTGCTCTTTGAGCCACGTTTTTGGTAGGGTTTGGAAAATCCCTTCCATTTCAGTTTAGTTTTGGTGGTGCAATATCCACCCTAGCTAGACAAGGAGGAGGACTCATCCAGAGTCCTCATTTGAGTCCATTGTGGTATTTGGTTTCATCCTAGGGAGAGTTTGGAGGCATATTGACTTGCACAGGGAATTTGCAACATTTATCAGGAAGAGGTTGATCGTCATATCTACAGGTGCCAGGAGGCTTTCACATAACTGTTTAAGGAGACACCCCCACGGGTTGAGCACAAGATTATCCCATGAGGCCCCACTAGACATCTAGCAGTCGCTCTGTTGGGACCTATGAGATTTTGGGATTTTCCATCCATAATAAGATGCCATGATTATCTGCTCTATTTTTTGTGTAATGGATGCATGCAATATGTTGGACAAAATTGTTTGTAAGAAGTTAAAAATACCATTAATACAAGTGTTTGACACATTTACATAAGAAGAAGTAATACATTTGGGACAGAAAACATAATATTCCCACCTAGCCTAGTTGGGTACATTACAACATGGATCCATCATGTACTTTTTGTGGCCATGGTGTTCCATTTCACTTCATGGATCCATACTGTATTGTGATGGAGGCCATCCTTTATTTCTTTTTCGATCATGGGTATGCATACCTAAGGGATAATATATATATGTTTGTATGATTCTGATTGTAGGTACTTGCTATTTCCTTTATTTGTCAACTCATTTCTTACACTACCTTTTGTTCATGGGTATTATAATGTGTTTCAACCACCAGTTCCACTTTTGACCTCACACATTAGGGGGCATCTATTATAACTCTATTTTCCACCCTAGGGACACATGGAGGACATACTAATGTTGTGTTAAGACACACTCTATCGCCTTGTATTTTTAATATTTTGAGGGAGGTCACACTCTTCTTACCTACAAAGGTGTGACTAGTCACATTCTACACCACTAGCAACACGGGATTGGTCGTAAGATGCATCACTAGAAACCCACGGCCACCCCTCTTACCTTCTAGATTTGATGAGTTATGAGGAGATCAATGTTGGGTGAGTTGTTTATCTCGTGATATGATATTGGGAACTCATACTAGACTCGAAGTTCACTAAGTTATAGAGATCCAGAAGCATCCCCTAGCCTCTTCCATCAATATATATATACCCTAGCCTCTTCCATCAATATATATATATATATATATATATATATATATATATATATATATATATATATATATATATAAAGAAGTCATTCCAAGGGTGGAAAGGAAGAAGAATTCATAATAGAATTATGTTGTAGAGTTTCATAGGAGCTTCAACAAGCTTTCAACCTTCAAATCTAAGTTTTCCTTGCTTCTGAGGGCTAAGGATGATTTGGAGCAAGGAACTACGAGAGGCCTCGATCAAGACTCGAGGAAAACCTTGATTGATGTATCATTTTCTCCACTTATCAATATAGATATGCATGGTTTTCCCCTTGCATTGTTGGTTTATTCGATTATGCATAAAAGTAAATGGAAGATGTGTTCTGTCCTTGAGTAGTTCAAGTTAGATCTAAGCTAGCTTTAACATTCCTATTGCTTCAAAAGGATTGAGATTAGTCTTAGTTGTCTTATTGTGTGTAGGAAGTAGGTGCTAGGAGTTGGAGCTCGATATTTCAATCTACATCAGCCAAGGATATGAAATGAAAACCACTGGACAAAGGTAAGAACCATTTCTTCTCATACCATAAATAGGATCAAATCTAGTAAATTAGTAGAACACTTTGTTATTTTCTATCCCATAATTTATCTAGGATCATAGACATCTTCAAAAAAAATCTCACCTATCCAAGAGGGGATTTCTCCATAACTATATGTATCAACATTTGATTGGATAATACCCATACTAAAGATCATAAAATTAAATTAAATCCCATCTTCACACTTAACCCAACCATAACATAGTTCATGCACAATGCTGTGAAATTAGAAGCATCCCTCACAACAAACTTTCATCATAAAATTAAATTAAATCCCATCTTCACACTTAACCCAACCATAACATAGTTCATGCACGATGCTGTGAAATTAAAAGCATCCCTCATAACAAACAAAATAATGTATGATTATTTTTTAATGTGGACATATCAAATTTTCTTTTATTTTTTTATTAATAAAAATAACTTTTATTTTTTTATTAATAAAAATAACATATCATGAAATATTCCCTATGTACTAACGAAATTAAAATATCCTTTAAAAAAAATTAAATAATATTTTATCTTTTAAATATTTTAAATAATAATAAATTTTATTAAAACATTAACAAACTAATGTTTAAATTTAGAATTACAATAAAGTATTTAACAAAAACAAAAACTATAATACTTAACATCCCTTCAAAAAGCAAAAACATGATAGAAAATTTTCCAAATATTTAAAAAATAATGAATTTATATATTAATCAATATTTGTAAACGAATTATTAATACAAATGGATCTAAATTAATTTCAAACACCACTTACACCAGAAAGCAATCTGACAAAGTATTTCAAATGTCCACATGTTAAAAGCACCCTGCCTTGACCAAAATGATTAGAAAAACACATAATAATGTTTTTAATATTTAAAATAAAATAAAATAATGCATTAATCTAATTCAACTTTTAAACCAATTATAAATGCAAATTGTATTTGAATATCTAAAATGAATAACTTGATCCAAATCAACTTATACACCAATTAGTAATGCAAATTACATCTATATATGCTTATTAACTTCAAACACGAGTCACATCAAAGAAAAGGCAATAAAGCGAAAGCATTTCGAATGCCCAAAAGTAAAGAAAGTGTTTTTGTGCGTTCCAATCTAGGTATGGGTCACGTGGGTTAGCCTAATCTTTATCTCCTCTTAGCCACGCTTAGATCATAAAAGAGTAAAAAAATATATTAAGTATTATAAGATTTTAATTAAAAAGAAAAACCATCAATCTTTAATTTAAAAATTAAAAGAGGTTTTTAAACTTATGTAAAAGAGAGTTTAAAAAATTCTACTCTAACATCATTTAGGGAAAATTAATAAAATGGTTGGAATCCTTGAGTTTAAAAAAATTCTACTTTAACATCATTTAGGGAAAATTAATAAAATGGTTGGAATCCTTCTCTTAACAACCTTTAAGCTCTCTCACGTTTTAAAACACAACTAGGCCAATCATCTTTAATCTAAATTTTTATTAGTTGAAGATATAAAGTCTAAGCTACATCTAGCAAACTGCAAGGCTAAAGACAATGAATGATATCAAATCAAGATCTTAAAATTTGGGATTTCAATTTTTGGGTTGCAAAAACTAAGATGTAATGCCAATCTTCTCTAAAAAGTGGATTTACAATTTAATTGTATTTGTTTTCAAATTTAATATCAAAATGACCCATCAATTAATCTTTTTTAAAAGTGGATTTGGATTTACAATTTAATTGTATTTGTTTTCAAATTTAATATCAAAATGACCCACCAATTATTTATTGGATGTTCATGATTAATACTTTTTAACAAGGTTATTTGGCTTGATTCTTGAAAGAAAATTTAGTGAATGGTTAAAAAAAAATAATAAAAATCATTTAAAAAATAAATTTACTTTAGGAATCCACATTGTATAGTTGATCACTTTGCCATCCTTAAAGTCATTTTCAAAGATTATAGAGATTGAAAAGAGATCTCACTTGTTGACTTGTTGATTTTTGAAAAGCCTTTCACACTATGTTTAGAGCAAACTTAAGCTCGAATAGATTTTGTTGGTTTTAAGGGATAGTAAACATCATCATTGTCATGTAAAGTAACGTGTTATATTTTGTCTCAAATTAATAAAATGAAAATAGTAGAATATTTAATTTTGAATATTTTAATTTAAAAATGTTGAATTAAAAATAAGTTAATATAAATTTATTTTAATTTTAGTCTTTTTAAATAGAGTAAAATAGATATGCAAGAACTTTTAATCTTATTCAATACTTACTAAATTTGAAGTTAATATGAATACATATTGGATGTAAAAATAACAATGTGTCAAGCACCATCACAAATTCATCATAACCTTGGATCTATTAAATGTTGAGAATGATCAAAATACCACTTAATGCTTAATAGATCAAAGATTAAGATGGATCTAGTTTTCCTCATAATTTTGATAATTGAATGGTATATATTGACATTAGCGTTATGGTACATTACACATGTCCCCCATGTGGACTTGTAAATTACACCTCTCAATGCAATGAGTGCATATAATCTAAGGTAATTTAAAACTTAAAATATATAGGGACAGACACTATAATAAGATGACATGCGACATCACATAAAGAACAACCACAAGTTAGAGACAACCTACAAGGGATGACAGAAGGCAATCACACTAGCTCAAATATTTGCACCCCAATGCCAAATTCCAAATTGGCAAAGATTATATTGTGAATAATTCCTTGTAAACTATCCCTATCTCACAATTGTTATGCATATAGGATTTGTTGGAGTAGGCATTTTTGGATAACTTTTGGGAATTGCACAGAAGCAGATTGCTCAACATTTTGGCAAAAGAGTAACGTGCGCGGAAAGAAGCTAGTGCATTATCAGGAGTCAGCGCAAAAATGGCGGAAGTTAGTTAGGAGTTTCAGGACATTTTATCTACTTTGTAACCATGTTGTAACAGGCTTATCCCTAATAGAATAATATAAATGTTTATGGGTTGTTTTGGGTAGTCGTGAGTGAAAATATTGAGTGTGAAGAGATGGATAGTGGTTCGTATTGTTCACTATTTTGGTTGAGTTGTCGAGTATGAGATGAGTTGAAGATCAATAGAGAAGTGTGTGTGCACTACAGCTTAGAACGACTAGAGAGGTTTTGGTTTTTTACTGAAAATTATTGTATGAGCGCAGTGGGCATGACTGTAATGGAGAATATGAATGAATGAATAAGAAGCCAATCATTGTGGACTTAGCCCAGATTGGGGTGAACCACGTTAAGACCTTGCATCTTGATGTGTTTCTTATGTGTGTTATGTTTTTTATGCATGTGATGGATGGTTAGTATAGATATGTTTATGGTTTGTGGTTGTAGCGCAATGATGGTGAATGTTTAGTATTTTGAATATGCTACTGATATATGTTGTGATAGTCCTGCACACTTAAGTTAATGATGAATGAATGAATGTTTCGCACAGGGTATATTGGATGATAGTTCAATGTTAAATAATGGGAATTGTACCCACAATAGATGAATAGTATGGTCATGTTGAACGCTTCACTTACCCTCATCACTACAGAAACTTGGTTCCTACAGCCCCTCTAGATGCCTTGGGTGAGAATTCACTTGCTTGCAAGTGATGTTGAAAGGGTCGGTGTCTAAGGGTTTTGTTGGCTTATTAATGATCAACCTTAGATCTTCCCACTATGTGCCAACAAATGTGCAAAAGATGGAGTTATTATAGGAAGAGGCATACAAGGTAGCGGAAGAGCTTGTCGTTGCACAAGGAGTGGTAAAACAAGCTTCCCAGAAGACTACCAAGAAGTTACAGGGTCTGGTAATAGAACAAGTAGTAGGAGAGTTAGTAAAGAAAGAATAATAGATGAAGAGGACGATCACCACTGTTAATCAAACACTTCATAACTTCTTGGTGGCCRAGCTCATAGTGAAGGGAGAGCAACARGAATAAGTGGCTCAGGACGAGCCACTAGTTAATGTTGGGGGCATGTTGGAGCAAGCARTTTTGGATAAGTTTTGGGAATGGATCAGAAGAGGATCGCACAACATTTTGGAAAATGAGCAACGCATGTGGAAAGAAGCTAGTGCATTATCAAGAGTCAACTCACAAATGGAAGAAGTTAGTTAGGAGTTTTGGGACATTTTGTCCACTTTGTAACCATGTTGTAACGAGATTAGCCCTAATAGAATACTATAAATATGTATGGGTTTTTTTGGGTAGAGAGTAATCATGAGTGAAAACCTTGAGTGTAAAGAGTTGGCTAGTGGTTTGTATTATTGATTTTTTTGGTGGAGTTGTCGAGTATGAGTTGAGTTGAATATCAATAGAGAAGTATGTGTGCACTGTAGCATAGAACAACTAGGCCAAGTTTGGGGTTTTACTAAAGATCATTGTATGAGCATAGTGTGCATGACTGTAATGGAGATTATGAATGAATGAATAAGAAACCAATTGTTGTGGATGTAGTCTGGGTTGGGATGAACCACGTTAAAACCTTGTGTCTTGATGTGTTTCTTATGTGTGTTATCTTTTTTACACATGTGATGGATGGTTAGTATAGATCTATTTACGGCTTGTGGCTACAAAACAATGATGGTGAATGTTTAGTATTCTCAATATGCTACTGATATATGTTGTTATAATCTTGCGCACTTAAGTTAATGATGAATGAATAAATGTTGCGCACATGATATATTGGATGATATTTAAAGGTTAAGTAATGAGAACTACGGCCACAGAATGAATAGTATGGTCATGTTGAATTCCTCACTTCCCCTCATCACTGCCGAAACTTGGTTCCTGCAACGCCTCTAAATTCCTTGGGTGAGACTTCACTTTCTTGTAGGTGATGCCGAAAATACCAATGTCTAACGGTTTTGTTGGTTTATTAATGATCAACCCTAGGTCTTCCCATTTTGTGCCAATGGGATCATTCACAACACACATACCCAACCCCCTCTACATAATTATAAAGGGAGTGTTGAACAAAATCCTCACATGAGGTATGCTATTGTAGTAAAATAGCCTGCAACACATATAGATAACTCATGGGGTCTTCACTCATTGAACATGTGACATATCATGTGCGTTTGTTGGATATTAAAGAATACCCCTCATTTCACTAGATATTGAAAAATACCTCCCAAAATACTTTTGTCGAACCCTCCTCTCAAAACATCATTCCAATAAAAAACACTCATTAATTTTACTAGATACCCATTTTTATACACCTCAATGCCTATAAAACCCTTGATACCCTCCACCCCAATACTTCCAATATATAGACTTTATTTTTCACAATTTTAAATGCCCCTTTATGAATGAACATGGTAAGATATTGGTTAGCAAGGTGAAGCCTCCATGAGATAGCTCCATAAGCTAGACACAAAAACCATTCACAATGATAGAATGAAGGAGGATGCTATCATATCAACAGAGGCACTGAAAACTTGTACATATAGTATGCAACATCACATAAATAATAACCACACATCAATCTTTCTCAAAGCTTGTGGCTAGGGAAAAAAAATAATGTAAATGCATTGATCACACATCAATTTAGAGTCTTGCACTCTAGAGCCACCCTCTAAATGGGAAAAACTTTTGATGATAAAAATGTCTTTGGCATAGTTTTTAATAGATATATAACTTAAACATTCTTTATGTCTCAAATGTTATTCATGACACATACACAGTCATAATAAAAAACAATATTAATATAAATCAATCCCAACATAAAGATATACCATACACAATGTCACATAAATAACAAACACATACTACATATAATCCAAAACAAAAAAACCACTAAATACTTAGCATGCAATGTTAAAATACTTAACATGCAATGTTAAAAGAAGAAATATGCTATCACATAATTTATGAATAAGAAAATTTTTATTACAAAATTACACCTTCTAAATAATATCTTTTAGACAATTATTATATATAAGATATTTCACAATATATTACATCCTTTAAATCACATCTATTTCAAAATTATTATAAATATAACATTATTCACAATACACACCTCCTCACACAATAGATATGAATAGAAATGTGCGTCCCCGTTAAAAAGTTATTACTATTGAGAACATGTAACCTCCAATTTTACACCAGAAGAACACTTCCATTATGAGAAACATATTTTTAATAAAATCTCTTCAAAAATAAAAAATAAAATCCATAATAAGTTAAATACTAGCATAAATTCATGATCCAAATATGGTTCAGATGAATCCAGATACATCCCATGCCGGAATTTTAATTTTAGTATATTTCCTTAACTCTATATTTCTACTGCTCGGCTTTTACTAAAACACTTGTGAAAATCATTGCTACTGCTCGGCTCTTACTAAAACACTTGTGAAAATCATTGCTATAAAATTGTTTTTTACAAACACTCGACACCAAACGAGATTCAGGAATGCACAAAAATTGTTTTTACAAAAAAGTAAAACTAAATGAGATGATTCACGAGCGCACTGTTCAAATTTATCAGAAAACCCAACGTACGTGTACAACGCAGACAACTGTTCGATTACCTGTCACCCAAGGCCAACTCTATCCAAATGATTCTCACCATGAATCTCAGAAACAAACTGCCAAAATCCCGGCCTTCACATGACTGCACAGTATTACTAATTCAGATTGCAACGACATGACTATACTGACATATTCTCAACAATTTGATATGTGGATAGCTTCAAGGCTGTCTCAGCGAACCCCTGGAATGGGTTCTTAGTGTATTATCAGCCTAATATCTAATGTAACTCTGCTTCATCTTTTATATCAGAAACCCTTTGGAGAATGGGCTCTGGTATGAATTCTGACTGGAATAATATTATGGTTTTTGGTGGAAGAGGCACTTGAATATGTGGGGTAAGTTATATTTACTACAGTCCATCTTCATTGTCTGCAGTATGCAGCAGCAATGCTTTGATCTCCTCGGCTGTAACATCTCCCCCCATGGATTGCTGATAGCAATGTGCAAAACAACAGAGTTAGACCATTAGATATTGAAGTTTAGTGCATAATCAATTCAAATATTATATTACCTCTGCTCGAAATACATCTAGTGCAAATCCATTGAGGCAACTTATGATTGCTTGCTTAACATCAAGACCAAGTTCATCCAGAGCCCTCATTGTGGATAGAAGCAATCCGGGCTTTTTCGAACAGAACATGTGAATGTTTAGGGCCTTCCCTTCTCTTGTGCTTACCTCCACCTGCATTTCCAGGCAGAGGATATGAGAAGGGATTCTTTTTTTCCAACCAATCATCATTGATTAGATCCCTACCTAAAAGAACTTACAAAGAAACCACCAATGAGACAGAATGAGAGAGAAGCCATGAAGCTTGAAAACATAAGCATATTTGTTGGCAACCGTGACATTGCACTGTGATAAACAATAGAAATTTTTTAAAAGCTTGCAAAGGATAAAATGAAAAACTTGAACTTGCTTGACACTGGTGAGTTTCACTGTGACAGACAATAGAAGATGCAGAAAATCTTGGAAACAAAGCAAAATTTGATTGACAATGGTGAAATTTCAGCCTGGAAGACAAAAACAGTCTTGAAGAAATATTCAATGAACCTTCCGAAAACCCACACCAAACTAGAAGAGTGTGGAGTTCATTCTCAGTGAGCAATGTAGAATATTTTCTTCTAACATTTCACCTTCTGTCTTCTATATCTGTCAATGAAGGGGACCCAGGCCAATAGTCTACAAAGTTGAAGCAAACATTTTCCCTGAGATGACAAAAGTTCGGCCTTGAATAGTCTACAAAGTTGAAGCAAACATTTTCCCTGAGATGACAAAAGTTCGGCCTTGAATGATAGGAGAAATGCATCCTCGCCACTGGGAGTTTCTTGTCTGCCACACAGATTTACACAAGAAAATCCCATACCTCCACACACTTCTGCATATGAGATTCTTGGGAAAGAAATTGGAAAACTTATAGTGCTAGACCAGGTAAGATAATCATTGACAGCTGTATGCCACTTAGTGACAGAAATCTCTCGGGTAGATGTATTTTTGTAATTTTGTGACTTATTACTGTATTTTCTGTTCAGCTTAGAGATGCTTAAATTAGGCACTGTACATGTCACATGATGTATTAGAACTCTTACTTTGGGTCACATGAGGATATCAGTATAATTCTTTTTGTTTTGAATAACGGAGTGAGCAAGATGGTGCTCTTACCGTTGCTGGTTCTACTTCTGGATTAAGCAGCGAAGCTTGAGACTCTTGGTTCATTCTGTAGGGAAAATCTGGCATTGTGGGT
Source organism: Picea sitchensis (assembly GCA_010110895.2). Taxonomy (NCBI): domain Eukaryota; kingdom Viridiplantae; phylum Streptophyta; class Pinopsida; order Pinales; family Pinaceae; genus Picea; species Picea sitchensis. Next base: position 59,804 of record SNQJ01S0029151.1, read on the forward strand.
ACCAAGGGCTTGGAGTTTGAGGAACCAGCCATGAGCTCAATATGGAGATCATTAATACGCTGCAGAAGCTCCTTCAAGTACTCAACAGCATCTCCCAATATTGAGGCCCTGTCCATCTGCTAATAGGAAATGCCAAGCAAGACAATCTTTAGGGTCTGTTATAACTAATGAGCAGTAAACATTCAAATATGAGACTCATAGAGTAGGCAACTTTCCCCAAATATATGTCCAAACTATGACGAATAAAGACAAATATGTTGGCCCTATTTGCTGTAACAAAGCCCAATTTGGCTAGATTCTTTTCACTAGCGAAGCTCGGGGTTTAAGTTAGGCACCCGCGTTTATCAACCATACCTAGAAATCTGCACTTTATAAGTAAAATCTCTATGCACCTATGTTACCAAGAAGCCTAATTTTACCATACACCATCAATCTAACACAATGAACCGATTTGCAAAATTGGGGACCGATCACTAAAATGTAAGATTATCCCCAGTAAAGCCATGATTTATTAAGAAATGAGCATGAGTCCAAATTATCATAATCCGCATTTCCCTAGATGATATAAACACCTGACAAAACAAACAAAAGTTCCATAAATACAATACGGATGACAAACTGAAGCCAGAACCAATATATTTTCTGGATGGGTAACGTAAATTTCTTTTGTTGGAATAGTTAAGGATATCACTGAGAGGACATTAGACTCAAGTTGGTCGTTAAAAGCTGCAAAAATACCAGTGATGCCCAACTCGGCTTAACCCATCTGGCAGACAAAATGACTCCAAAGTGACCAACTGATTTCTGTTAATTCAAGCACAATAATAACAAACTCCAACTACATCATAACAGAACAGAAAATGCGAGCCAAATTAAACCCTAAATCTCTACAGAAGCCTGGACAAAACTCAATATGAATATACTGTGATTCTGACTTCACTCATCTTAATTCTTCTGTGAAGTATCTCTACCTCCAGACTTCTGGCAAATTCAACACAGAAAACCAGAACAGGAAAAGAAGCAGAGGGAATAAAGGAAAGGAATAGAGAGATCACCTTGGAGACCTTGGGCACCACAGAACGAAGCATAAACAGACGATCATTGAGCTTCTTCCTCCGTCTCCTCTCTGCCATGAGATTCTTAGCGGGCAAGCCATTCTTCCTACCTCTACCAACACTCGAAGCATTAACACACCCATTATCGTTATTATTATTATGATGATTATTAGTAGTAGTTGTAGCAGCAGCTGAATCATCGTCCCTTTCACCAACTATACCATTTGGGTTTTGATTCCCTCCACTTTTGTGGAATCCAGACTCGATCCCAGCTTGTCTCTGCTGGAAACCCAACTCATCAGAGCCCTCTGGACCTTCAAGCGTATCCGCACTGGTGGTTATAGAGCAACCCACATCATGAAAAGTGTTGATGCTTCCACCCACATTACTCAACACAGAACCATCTGGGCACATGAGAGCAGAGCCCAAAAGGGCCTCCAGCGTCCCTCCATTGGCATCCATTGTGGAATAAAAATCATACTCTCCTCCACCTTCATCCAGCATGGCTCTGAACGAAGAAAAACTCTCGTCTAACAAACCAGTCCAAGCCATTTCCATAGTTTCTGAGCTTACAGAATATTTTACAGAGTTGGGGACTTCCCTTGGCTATATTCTTCTTCAAATGCTATCTACTCGCTCCTTTAATTCCATGTGTTTATTGCTGCCAAGTATTCGGTGGACTGAGTATTCTGTAATTCTCGGGCCATTTCTGGGCCGTGGAGAGCTTCAGAGAGCATGGAAATCACGTAAAATAAAAAACGGTTTGGAGGTCTGACATGTCTCTTGATGCAAGCGCCTCGAATCCTCCTTTTATAGTACAATCGTCACTTCTAACTCTTATTTGCAGGTTAATCATGGTTAACCACCACGGTTAAAGTTCAACCTGGGTAATGTCAACCTTTGTTAATTACTTTAACTATGGTCATTGAGAACCAGTGTTACTATGTACGGAATACCTTCGTTAGAAACAAAAAGGAATATTTAAAATATTCTCGTAGATCGGTATGTTGTTTTACCAACCGCAATCTATTCGAGTCAGAGTTTCTTGTTTTAGTCAAAGATGAAATCGTATTACTTGATCATAATTCTTTGTTTTAGTCAATAACAAGAAGAAATTGTATTACTTGCCCAAGTAAAGTTTACATTTACAACAAAGAGATCAAGAGCCATGCTCATCTAGATGAATCATTTCTTTCCCTACTAGCCTTCTTGGATACCTCAACAAAAGTAGCACTTCCCCCTTGCATGGGATTGCTTGAGAAAAATATATAGAACTCGCATATAATAGGTGAAAATTGTAAGCATTTCAAAACCACATAATTCCCAAGACTCGAAGACAAGTTCACATATAAATGACATTTATTAGGGAGCTAATAATATTTGTATGAGTAGATCTCCTTCTCGACCATTGAATCTAAGAGATAGAAATGCCAATAGGATTAAGGAAATGGAGAGAAACTAAGAGTTTCATAGCATGGCCAAAGAGCTAGAGATACTCATCTTGGAGTTCAATTACCTTGTTTGCCATTACATATGTCTCATAATTGAGAACTATGTAAATACGCCATATTTTTATGTTTTGGAAGAGTGTGTAGACATGCCATATTTATACACTTTGGGAGAGAGAGATATTCTTTACATCTTAGAGTCATCTAGTTAATAATGATGTTGGCTTATGATTTGTAAGGAGCAAAGAAACGATTAGAAGAGAGCATCATAGAAATGATATCTTTGGAGGTAAATTTTTCAAGAATTTCAAATCTTTTGAAAACTACAACTACTTTTATGCATAACTATCTAACACATTCAACTTTCCATGTAAATTTAGCTATACCAGCATAGATCCTTCTTAACCTCGGATCTATCAAGCCCCTAAAGGGATCAAATCTCTTAAAGTGAAAATATTTTTTAGAGTGCAAAACTTGAGGAAAGGTTAAAGGTTTGCACCTTTTGATCATTCTCCGTGCTTGATAGATCCAAGGTTAAGATGGATCTATGCCAATGATGGGCGGTCACACAAACTTTGTAGATAAACAACAATATGTATATCTATATCTTGAAGATTGATCTGATCATTTGAAATTTATTCAGTTACATCAGTTCATTAACGATATAGAGAGTATGAATCAAAAGTATGCTTAATAAATTACATGACAATATGTTGAATATAAAAAGTAACAATGTAGAATGATGACAAATGTGATAATAATAAGAATGTAGTAAATTACAAATATTTACATAGTGATCAATCTCAATCTTTCTTCTTTTGCTTTTAGATATCTCAATTTTATCTTAATATTATAATTGTTTTAATGTACAAATACTAATAGATAAATGACACATAACCAAACAAATACATGACTTCACCTTATAATATTTGTTTTGAAATTTGTATCTCATAGTTGAAGTCGATATAGAGGATTAATTTCCTTTGTATCATTTCTTCAATTAATTAATGCACTAAATTATTTTTCATAGTATTAATAATGAAATCAAAGCACCCTATTGCTTATCTTATATCATTATCACGGAAATCAATGCACCCTATTCCTTTAGTCCTCTAAAAAAATATTTGAAAATCTAGAAGGATTGCCAACACAACAACTAATTTAAAGCTCCATTGAATTTATGACAGGGTCTTTGCCACACTCAATGCACCCTATTGTCTTATGTTATATCATTGTTAAAATGAATACAACTACTTGATTATGCTAAATCATTTTTTGTTGTATCATCATTTAAATCAATGCAACTAATTGTTCTAAATCATTTACCATTGTGTTCATTTTCTCTAAGTACATGACTTCAACTTATAATATTTATTTTCAAATTATATTATTCTTTTAGGATGGACACATGTCATTTATTCAATTAGTTAATGCATCAAAACATTTTTCATAGTATTATCACTAAATCAATGTATTGTATTGTTTTATGTTATATCACCATCATTGAAATTAATGCACCCTATGAAAACGTATTTGAAAATATAGAAGGATTGCCTCCACAACAACTAATTCAATGCTCCATTGAATTTATGACAGGCTCCTTGCCAAAGTCTAGAACTTATCAACTCAACCCAAATGCAAGTATATAAATTGAAAGGTAGATCAATAAGTTGCTATAAGAGAGAAATATTTATCCAAACACATTCAACTTTGTTTTGAAAATTTATTTTCACCCTAAATTCATTTCACTTGATGATTTGTTGTATCTCACAATTGAAATCAATATAGAGGTCCTTATCATTTCTTCAATTAATTAATGCACTGAGTCATTTTTCATAGTATTATCACTAAAATCAATGCAGTTTATTGTTTTATGTTATATTAATATCACTAAAATCAATGCACCATATTGTTTTATGTTATATCACTAAAATCAATACTCCTATTGCTCTAAATAGTAAATAGTAATAGATAAATCACATATAACCAAACAAAGTTTAGGACTTCAACTTATCACTAAAATCAATATAGAGGATTAATTTCCTTTTTATCATTTCTTCAATTAATTAATGAGTCGGGTCATTTTTCATAGTATTATCACTGAAATCAAGACACCTTATTATTTATGAAATGTTATTATTATCATTGAAATCAATGCACCCTATTGTTTTATGTTATATTATTGTTAAAATGAATACAACTACTTGATTATGATAAATATTTTTTTTAATGTTTCATCATTTTTATTGTATTAGGAGGGACACATGTCAACTCTAGTTGAACACTTTTTTTTACAGCTTATATATCTTAATATTATAAGATATATAGCATATAACTAACAAAGTACATGACTTCAACTTATAATATATGTTTTGAAATTTGTTTTCACTAAGTTATTGTTGAATTCATTTCACTTGATAATTTGTTGTATCTCATAGTGGAAATCAATATAGATAATTAATTCCCTTTGTATCATTTCTTCAATTAATTAATGCACTCAATATTTTTTCATAGTATTATCACTGAAATCAATGCACCATGTTGTCTTATGTTATAACATTGTTAAATGAATACAACTACTTATTATGCTAATTCCTTTTTTGTTCCACCATCACTTAAATCAATTCATATTTCTTTGCATTAAATCAATGCAACTAATTGCTCTAAAACATTATCACTGTGTTAATTTTCTTTGTACCATTTCTTCAATGCTCCTATTTACTAACATCACCCTAACGTGACAACTTCTTCCCCATATTAGACTATAGAGTGCCTCTCGACACAAATATGTGTACCAAGAACAAATATAAATTCTCCATATTAAGAAGGTTTTGGTCTAGTCTTAATGGTGCAAGATCATCCTCCATAGTTTAAGAATAACCTTTGGAGAGTAGTGATGCATACAAAAAACAAATTGGAGGATACATGTAGATGAGGGAGAGAACACATGCATACAAGGGCAAGTAAACTTCGATGATACTGAATCATCTAATCTTATGACTCAATAAATGGAGACAATATGTTCAATTAGAGGAACCATAGAGGAATAAATAGAAACAAGGACCTTGACGATATGGTAGTGAAATACTAGGAGAGAGGTCGAGAAGGTCTTTAGAGATCTTAAATAAGATGAGAGATGAATTAGCCATGTATCAAGGAGATGGGCTAAGATGGTATTTTTAAGTCAAAGGAAATTTGATAAGCCTAGGGAGCTCAATGTTGAGCTTGAATCTCTACTAGCTTAGATCTAGGATATACCCACCAAATCATTTGTAAGGTATCAAATGTATTATAATAAGAAGAAACAAAAGTATTGCAACAAATACTAGTGGAACAACAAAATATAGAGAATCACAACACCAAAAATGATACCTTTATTGATAGAAATCCAAGTTCACTTGCCTCTTTGAGGGGGAAACCTCCAACAAAGGAGAGCTCTAGTACAATAATTCTCAAGACAAGAGTTTTCCATGCCTTATACTCTTATTTATACTAATTCTATCTTATAAAGAACATTTTAGAGGAATATCTTTCTAGAAGCGAAAGCTTCTATTAAGTCTTCTTACATTAGACTTGCTCACATTATTAAATAGGCCTTATTTACTAATGTAGGATTTTGTTACATGGAAAATATATTATTCTATCTATGTGAGGGGTTAGTGAGGTTAGGTCGCTAACATTTCCTCCCCCTTGAAAACAATTTGTCCTCAAGATTTGAGATGACGAAATTGTTGCAAAATGGTATCTGGCTCCCAGGTGGCATCTTCTGGTGGTGTATCCTTCCACTGTACTAAAAATTCCTTGATGGTGCGCTAACAAAGATGATGCTTGCATTGGTCCAAGACTACGTGTGGTTGCAACCAAATGGAACCTTCTTCATCCAAATCAAGGAGACTGATTTGAGGTTGGCACATAGTTCCAATCACTTTATTTAAGTAGGAGACATGAAAAAGAAGATGGATCTTAGAGTGTTTGGGTAGAGATAATTGGTAAGCCACAAGCCCCACTCGCTTGATAATTGTATAAGGACCATAAAATTTGGGGGGAAGTTTTTGATAGTGTTGAGCTTTGAGTGAAATCTGCTTATAAGGTTGTAGACGAAGAAACACCTAATCTCCTTAGTGCAAAGTCGTGACCCTCGTGGTCCAACCTCTTTCACCAGGATCTTCTTCGTCTTAGGCCCGAAGAGCTACAATGCCCTTAGATCCCGTATCGGGACCTTTCTTCACCCACAGGGTACTCTGTTGACCTCCTGGTTGTTTTCTCGGGAAATCGGGTTTCGCGATATCGCGAAACTTGTGGGCACGTTCACATGCTACTCCAAACCCCGAACCCCGATGGGTCAACAGTCAACACTCCTATTCTTATCAGGGATTTACCTATCGGGAAATCGACAGCTGTGATGTCGCGATTTACTCGCCTCGCGAATCTTCGAACCCCGAACTCCGATATGCACGTGCGCCACTCCGCGCCACGTCACCTCCTCTCTCCGCTCAATCGAGAATCGTGGGATCGCGATTTCACCGGTCGAAATTTATTTGCACAATAAAACCTCGAATGTCGAATCCCGACCTCCTGGGATCTCGTGCCACATGTCCTTATGATGATCGACAACTCAATTCTATTCGGGAAATAGCCAATCGCGATTTTGTCCGGTGTGAAACTCTCGCCTCCACAAACTCCGAAGACCGAATCCTGATGGGTCTTGGTTCTTCCTGCGCCTAAGGGCTAAATCCCTCGCAAATCCTCCCAGATCTGACGGTCGGTGGGAATTCGTGAATCTTCCCCTGCTAGACCTGGCCGTCGATTCCTTCTCCGTAAGGAATTCTCTCGATCAATAACTTTCACCTGCTCGACCCTTCCTTGAATCGCTTCCTGGCACTCCTCTAATGCGTCACGAAGGAACTATTCCTCCTGAGCTTGTCAACTCTGACTCCTTTAGAGACTCTGCGCACACTCTTGTGCTCGACCTCAACAACTCTCGAAATGTTGAGTCTTCTAGACTCTGTGCGCTTCTGGCAACAACAGTCTATGCCTCCCTTCTGCTCAGATTTTTCTACTGAGACTTCTAATTCATCTTGCACCTCTCCTACACGACTCTATTAAACTCAAATCAACTTCTGGGTGAACGAGAATAAGGGTTTAACTGTTGAGCCCCATCAATGCACTCTATGCGGATGAATTCGACTGCACTCTATGCAGGAATCTCCTGGCTCAAACAGAGAAACAATTGAAACTCATTCTCTTCTCTCACAGACTTCAGTTAAACCTCTGAAATCACATGCACAACATATTTCAAGCAAATATATGACAGAAAGAAAACATCCATGAGCATAATATCAACACAGAGAAACAACACAAACCATGGGATTGAATCAAAGACTCTCTTCTATTAATTCAATCTATACATGGGTGTTCTCCACAAGTTCTATGCTTGATCTTCTATTCTTGCTCCTGTTTCTCAATGATCTCCCTCTGTTACAATGTATAAAGGAGGGTGCCTATATTTCGTTTGCCCTCTCGAATTCTACAACTATCAAATCTACAATTAATTCCTATCTATCAGCATTAAATCTATTAAATGCCTCCCTATCTACTAAGGACGAGAGCTTAAAGGCTCAAGGTCCATTTACAATATACAAAGTGCGCTTCATTAACTCTTCACATTAATTTTTGGCGCAACCATATCAAGGTGTCTCAAAATTTGGTGTTGGCGCTGTCCAGCTGTCCTTTCTGCTCCACACGCTGGCTCGCTTGATCAGTGAGCGATGCTCCTGCATCATACTCCTCGGCTCGAAAATTTTCATGGGCTCCTGTCCATGAGCTCCTGCACAGTCTGTCCATGCTTCTGTATGACTGCTTCTGTCTCCCAGCTGACATCTTCCACTGGGTGATTTTTCCACTTCACCAGGTACTCAAAATACTGCTTCCGCCTGGTCTTCCTTGCTACTTGCTTGTCCAGTATGCACTCCATCTGCGGCTTCTCTGCAACTGGAATTTGCTTTCGCCACTGGACTTCTGGTTGCTTATCACTTCCAGCTCATGCTCCCTCGGCCTTATATGGGTACAAGTTCGAAACATTAAATATCAGAGATATCCTGATGCCATCCGACAACTCAATCTCGTAAGCATTTTCTCCAAACTTCTTCAAGACTCTGCATGGTCCGATTTTCTTCATCTTAAGTTTATTATATGTTCCCCTTGGGAACCTTTCCTTCCTCAAGTGTGCCAGAACCATATCACCAACTTCAAACTGAAGTTGTCTCTTCCATTGATCGGCTCTACGTTTGTACTCCTAATTTTCATCCATCAGTCGCTGCTTCACTTGACTATGAAGTTCCTGCATCGCCTCAGCGAATTCTTCAGCGCTAACACTGCTAGTCGCAACCTGTTCTGACTCCCTAAGTTCAGAAACTCCCCTTGGCTGTGTCCCATATAAAATCTGAAATGGGCTTTTCCCTGTACTTCGATTCACTGAATCGTTGTACGCAAATTCTGTCTGTGGTAATATCTGGTCCCAACTGTTGTGGTGCTCTGTCACCAAGCTTCCTAATAGATCCCCTAGACTTATGTTCACCACCTCTGTTTGCCCATCCATCTGCGGATGGTAAGCTGAACTAAATGCCAGATTAGTTCCCATCTTCTTCCATAGCATCCTCCAAAAATGACCTATGAATTTGGTATCCTGATCCGAGACTATACTTCTCGGCAATCCATGTAGTCGCACAATCTCTCTGAAAAATAAGGTTGCGATGTGGGTCGCATCGCTGGTCTTTTGACACGGAATAAAATGTGCCATTTTCGAAAACCTGTCCACCACCACAAAGATGGAATCAACTCCTCTCTGCGTTCTCGGCAATCCCAGGAAAAAATCCATACTTATTGCCTCCCATGGCCTCTTGGGTATGGGCAATGGTTGATCACACCCTGCATTTTGCTTTCGGCCCTTCGCGTGTTGACAAATCCTGCATCTGTCAACAAACCTTTTGACATCTGCTCGCATGCCCGGCCAAAAATACGATTCGCTCAGCTTCATGAATGTTTTGTCATGTCCAAAATGACCTGCTAATCTGCCACTATGCTTTTCCTTCACCAAATTCTCCCTCATGGAGCAATTTGGAATGCACAGTTGATTGCCTCGAAACAACAATCCATCCTGGATCATGTAGTCTATCCATGGGCTCTGATCCCTGAGAACTGGATTCTCAGCTGCTTCGTATGCTTCCCCGAAATCTGTATCTCCTGCATACATATCCTTCAGATTTTCAAAACCCAAGGTCTTGACTCTGAACTCCTGCAACAGCAAACATTTCCCGCTCAAAGCATCAGCCACTTTGTTAGCAGTCCCTGAAATGTGTTTGAACACAAATGTGAAATTCTGCATGTACTCTACCCATTTTGCATGCTTCTGGTTCAACTTATCCTGTTGACTCACAAACTGCAATGCATGATTGTCACTGTACAATACAAATTCCTTGGGTATCAAGTAATGCCTTTACTTCTTTAATGTCTGTATGATGGCATAAAACTCTTTATCATATGTGGATTACTTCAGCTTTGCTTCATCCAGTTTCTTGCTGAAATATGCCACTGGCCTGTCATCCTGACTCAAGACCCCTCCTACGGCATATCTTCTTGCATCACACTTCACCTGAAATGTCTTCTTGAAGTCTGGAAACACAAACATTGGTTTCTTTGTGATCTTTCGCTTCAACAAATTGAAGCTCTTCTCAGCCTCTGTTGTCCAGTGAAAAGTCTTGTGTCGCTTCTTCACTGTGTCCATCATCGCGGCACTAATCCCGCTGAAATTTCTGATGAACTTTCTGTAGAAACTAGCCAGTCCATGGAAACTCCTCACCTCGAAAACATTTCTCGGTGATGGCCAATCCTTTATCACTTCCACTTTCTCTGGATCCATCTTCAACTCATTTGCTGAGATAACAAAACCCAAATAAATGAGCTCTGTCTTCATGAAGGAACACTTCTTCATGTTGATCAA